>OZ059809.1:12434221-12716721 GCA_964057025.1 Standfussiana lucernea
CTTCACTGCACCCGCATACTCCACCGGCGACCCTGATAAAACACATTATTTTAACATTGCTTATTTTTAAAAGAGGTGTCGGGTCGGCAAGATTTAGAATAGCAGAAGCGAAGGAACCCAAACCCCAATTCCTACCGGCTTCTCGACCCGTATAACACTTTAACACCTACTTGACGCAAATGTATGCGATAATTAATGTCAATAATGCTTGACATATAATTAAACACTGACTGCCTCATTGGCGTAGAGTTCACCGAGTGCGGCGGGTGCTCGGGCGGACGGAAGGCCGCGGTACAAGTATAGTGTGAGTGAGACGTACCAGGTTGATGGTGATGCGGCGTATGGTCGGAGTGCACCGAGTGCGGCGTGTGCGGCGTGTGCGGTGTGTGCGGGTGCTCGGGCGGACGGAAGGCCGCGGTACAAGTATAGTGTGAGTGAGACGTACCAGGTTGATGGTGATGCGGCGTATGGTCGGAGTGCACCGAGTGCGGCGTGTGCGGTGTGTGCGGGTGCTCGGGCGGACGGAAGGCCGCGGTACAAGTATAGTGTGAGTGAGACGTACCAGGTTGATGGTGATGCGGCGTATGGTCGGAGTGCACCGAGTGCGGCGTGTGCGGTGTGTGCGGGTGCTCGGGCGGACGGAAGGCCGCGGTACAAGTATAGTGTGAGTGAGACGTACCAGGTTGATGGTGATGCGGCGTATGGTCGGAGTGCACCGAGTGCGGCGTGTGCGGCGTGTGCGGTGTGTGCGGGTGCTCGGGCGGACGGAAGGCCGCGGTACAAGTATAGTGTGAGTGAGACGTACCAGGTTGATGGTGATGCGGCGTATGGTCGGAGTGCACCGAGTGCGGCGTGTGCGGCGTGTGCGGTGTGTGCGGGTGCTCGGGCGGACGGAAGGCCGCGGTACAAGTATAGTGTGAGTGAGACGTACCAGGTTGATGGTGATGCGGCGTATGGTCGGAGTGCACCGAGTGCGGCGTGTGCGGCGTGTGCGGTGTGTGCGGGTGCTCGGGCGGACGGAAGGCCGCGGTACAAGTATAGTGTGAGTGAGACGTACCAGGTTGATGGTGATGCGGCGTATGGTCGGAGTGCACCGAGTGCGGCGTGTGCGGTGTGTGCGGGTGCTCGGGCGGACGGAAGGCCGCGGTACAAGTATAGTGTGAGTGAGACGTACCAGGTTGATGGTGATGCGGCGTATGGTCGGAGTGCACCGAGTGCGGCGTGTGCGGTGTGTGCGGGTGCTCGGGCGGACGGAAGGCCGCGGTACAAGTATAGTGTGAGTGAGACGTACCAGGTTGATGGTGATGCGGCGTATGGTCGGAGTGCACCGAGTGCGGCGTGTGCGGCGTGTGCGGTGTGTGCGGGTGCTCGGGCGGACGGAAGGCCGCGGAGAACGCCGCTTCGCCACTGTGCGGCGGCGTCGACCTGCTGTGGGGACACATTCAATTAGCACACACAAACATATACGCAAAATATTCTACCCAAAAACAACAAAAGAAAAACGATACGCCATTATGGCAATATTAATCACCAAAACAAAGGGTCTTGGATAAAATGGACGTAAGTTCAACATAGTCTGTTGAACTTGAAATATGTCTCAAATCATAGCTCCCAATAAATTCTCTAATTCATACTATTTTACGACAAATACCAAAGTCATCGAAGGCCGGAGCTACGGCCAATTGAAAATGTTGCAATTACCTGTATTTTGTCGAAACAGACTACATTAGTCTTTTTTTTAATATCGAATGGAAGACAAGATTTAAGTACTAACCAAAAAGAAAACTTAAATCGCGACTTAAATAATTTGGGGACATTGTGCTAAAGCATACATATTAATTAATCAGAGATAGGCCGGCGTGGTACTAGACTCGACTAAGGACTGTAGAGTCTGTTATGAAGTCCCTACTTAAACTAAGTTTATTCTTAGTTTGAAATGTAAAAAAAATGATAGACGGCAGATTTTGGCTGGAGTAAGATTAGTAAAAATCAAAACTTCCTTGTCTAATGCTCATTTATCTATTTACACCCATAAATCACGTAATTTCAACAAAAAACATAAATGAAGCTCTACATCAATTCGATCCCATAGAATTAGCCATCTGTTGATCATTTTGTTTAGAGCTCTTTGCAATAGATGGCGTTTTACTCAAAATTTCACATATAAACTGCAGCGTGAAAATTGCTAGCTCATAGTAGGTATGATATTTTTTGTTGTATTGTTATTACTTGTCCTTGAACGCAAGGTGCGATGTCATTCATAATCGATTTGCGACGTAGAAAATCTATACAAATAAATTAAATTGAAGTGTCTGTTTGTAATTTCAAAACAACAGCTTTATATATAGAAGTCAAACATATTTTTAATTTTTGTGTGACTGTCCGTCCGTCTGTCTGTCTGTTCTGGCTAATCTCTGAAACGGCTGGACCGATTTTGACTAGCAGATAGCTCATGTTGTAAGGAGTAATTTAGGCTACTTTTATTTTAGAAAAAGGATTAGGGTTCCGTGCAAAAAACGAAAACCCATGAAATTGTTTACAAAATCGGATTCTAACAAGAAAGTAATATTTTTATAAAATCACTCGGACGAAGGGCGCGGGCAACAGCTAGTAATTTATAATAATACTAGTGACCCGCCCCGGCTTCTCACCGGTAGTAGAGCATAATTATTATGCCTACATGTTTTGTGTTGTGATGTAGTGTGTAAGTGTACTATATTCTGCTTGTGTGAGTACATATAAGATGTCTCAATGCACCAAATATACTCAGTGTTTACTCAGCGTTCCAATGTTTCATTTCCCTTAAAGTCCCGTCCTTATAGTGTGGTATGGTCGCATCAGCTTGATGCGTCGAGTGATCGCATCAAGCGAGTCCAGTCATTGGTGTGAGACACGCGCTTGAATTATTTTCGCGCGCGTTAATTTTTTGCGATAACCCCTAAGATATTAAGTTTTATGGTATAAAAGATTATCCTAATGTGCATGAAATGCTTAAGGCAACTAACGTATTTAAGTTGAAAAGGATTAACACCGTATCCGTCTAAATAGCTTTAATATATAATAATAGATTGAAGAACTAATGCATCAGCAATTCAATTGCGAAATTTCAAGAAGCCACCTAGTATCCAGGCCGACTCCTAGGTGGCGTTGTAAAACTACACTCTGGCAATTAATGATGCCATCTGTTGAAACAAGCGAGGAAGAACAATAGCCAACTCAATAGCCCGACTTAGAGAGGTGTCATTTCTTTGTATGGCATTGGGTATCTGTACGTAGTATTATATTATCTGTGGTCAAGTATTTAGCAAATTACAGTACAAGGAAACATATGTCAAGTGGCTCTATTTCTATTCTCCAGTGACTTAGGAACTTGTTGTTTTAGAATGAAGTGACGTCCCTATTACAAGCTGTTAATTGAGATATATTTCAATTCTGTTAGTCTTACGACCAGAGTTCAAAGTTTAATGCCCATGATCCTTTTATAACACGTGATTTGAAAAGAAAGAAAATACATTAATTTGGCACAGGCCACAAGAAAAAAAAAACCGGTCAAGTGCGAGTTGGACTCGCGCACCGAGGGTTCCGTACAAACCTGTGGGTATATAACTTTTTTTTATATGACGAAACTAAAAATTTACGGTTTTCGTAATTTTTCCTATATCTGTACTATAAGACGTGACTTCGTACAAAATTTCAAGATTCTAAGTTCACGGGAAGTACCCTGTAGGTTTTGATTCCCGTGCGAGTTTCGAAAATTTGCGGAAATTTGCGGCCTAAGTGGCTGTATCTTTTGATTGCGTTGACTTAGAAGGTTGATTTTTCTACAGCTTCCAGGGACAGTAGAACTAAGTATCATATAGAAATTTCAGTTTGATACCTCCACGCGTTCCTGAGAAAAACGGTCTTGACAGACGGACGGACGGACGGACGGACGGACGGACGGACAACAAAGTGATCTTATAAGGGTTCCGTTTTTTCCTTTTGAGGTACGGAACCCTAAAAACAGCATAAAATTAAAACCTAAATCTAAACAAGAAAGATAATATAATGAGCCTATTTAAATAGGTCTTCAAGAAGCAGTCAGCAACATTAGGCTTACCTATTAAAATTGCTAGGATACATGGACGAGGGATGCTGATGTAACTGGTCTAATCTGGGACTATCTCCGACGCCAGCTCCTGGAAACATAATAGTAACGTTTAGTTACACAATATTTAACTAATATTTTTTAAATTAAAATTTTTGAAACATAATAATTTCACGTCATGGTTTTCGCATATCATTTTCATAGTTGTCGAGGTTGCTGATACCGAAAACGAGGTCAAAGATACCATCTGGGGGATTTCACGCAGTCGGGAGGTGAAGGGTGCTTAATTCCATATTCAGATTCTCACATTTGGCGGTTTGTACTGGATGGCTTGCGTAGAACGTAAGAAGGTTTTACGAGTTTTAGGCCCCTGCCTCGAAATCAGGGGCGGAATAATTAACTAGTAATGGGAGGAAATAAAAAAAATTAATAAATCTTCTGTTGCCCACCATAAATCGAACATTACGAAAACATTCCATGAAATAGATGTCGCCGCAGTTTTGATATACGAGGGTGAGACTGAAAGTTTTTAGTACTGGCCACTTCTAAACGATATAATAAGTGCATGTCAGAAACCACCTGTTTCGCCGTCTGACATCAACCGGGTGGGGGGGCCTCTCCAAAAGTTCTGCGAACCACTGGGATGGCGCTCTGCTTCTGTGCTGGTGAATATGCCTGTCCAGTATGGGACCGTTCTGGTCACGCACACTTAGTGGATACAGCTCTAAATGAGACGTGCCGGATAATCACTGGTTGTCTTAAACCGACCCCGGTACGAATGCTGTATCCACTGTCCGGCATCGCGCCTCCAAAAGTTCACAGGACTATAGCCAGCCGTATCAAAAGGACAAAGCTACAAATTGACTCACGCCATCCAATGCACAGATACGACTCACTGCCCCAGAGGCTGAAAAGTCGTAAAAGTTTTCTTGGGTGCGTGAGCCCAGCCAATTTCAATGCCCCCTGACCACTTCAACGATACATCAGAGAGCCTTCCACCTGGGCACGCGTTGCCGTGGCCGACTTGGAAATCTTTAAACAGACTTCGAACCCAAGTCGGCCGGAGCAAAGACAATCTCTGCAAATGGGAGAGATTGTCTTTGCTCTGCGAGTCAGACCTCAAGTGCGTATGCGGCGTTTCCCAACAGACAATGGCACACCTTCCATCTTGCTCCGCATGCCCTATCACCTGCGCACTTGATGATCTGCTTACTGCATCAGTGAGCGGAGTTCGCGTGGCTGAGTTTTGGGCTAAACATAATACACACATCAAAAGTATCTAGGGATCAACATATATTTTTGCAATAACTTTTCTCCTGATTGATATTAATTAAAATTTTCTTTAAGGATTCATCAAATAAAGTGTTTTCGTTTGTCACAGTAACGATAAACCAAGTCACCTTTGCATTAATAAAGAAATTTGCCATTTTCCTAATAAAGGGATTTTTGACATTTGAACCACTAACTTTAAAGTTCGAAAAAAAGACTGAAATAACAGTTTTCTTTAAAATTTTATTGGGTAACTTAAACAATTAATAATCCGTGTTTCTACCGCGAACACTAACAACACAAGAACATCGGTTTGGCATACTCAAAATGAGTTCATCCAAATCACGCTGTGGAATGGCCGCCCATGTTCGTTGCAACAACAAAAAAAGGTCTTCTTGCGACTGGATACCCTCCATATTCGGCAGAGCTCTTCTCTGTAGCATATCCCATGCATGCTCAATCGGGTTCAAGTCTGGCGACTGAGCAGGCCAGGGCAGGACATTGATGTTAGCTGCTGCGAGAGTCTGTCTTACAACTCTTGCGGTGTGCGGTCGTGCATTATCATGCATTAACTGAAATAAGGGACCGATTTGCACTTGTAGAGGAACGATGACGTCTGATACAATCGTCTCAGCATAAATTTGAGCGTTGAGGTTGCCTCTGATCCAAATCAACTCAGTTCTTCCGCCGATCCAAATACCCGCCCATACCATGATGGTTCCACCACTATAAGGATGGACTTCCTGGCAGGATTTTAATCGCTGTTGGCGTCCAGGGGTTCTCCAGTGTCGTATACGTCTTGTATCCGGTCTCATACCAAAACGAGACTCATCAGAAAAGCACACGAAACGCCATTGTTCTTCTGCCCAATTTCTGTGTTCAAGAGCCCATTGATATCGAATCCTACGATTGTGCATTGCTATAGGTGGTACCCGTAGCGGTCTTCGGGAATGAAGGTTCACTTCATGCAAGCGGTTTCTGACTGTTTGGTCGCTAATTAAGTTCCCTGAAGAGTGATGAAGCCTCACGGCTAACATCATGGCGGTTATTGTTGGAGCTCTTCGAGTTAAGATTTGAATGTATCGGTCTTGTCTCCGTGTGGTGCAGCGATACCGTCCTCCATGGCGCTCAGCCACGGTACCAGTGCTTCGGTAACGTGTCCAAAGTCGACTGATAACACTCTGACTTGTATTCAGAGCTAAAGCCACAGTACGTTGCCGGGAACCAGCTTCTATCATTCCCACGGCTCTGAGCATTTCTTCCCTGCTTAAATGACGTCGCCGCTCCATAATAACGTTGGTTTTAATCAGTAGTAGGGAAACAGTAGCACTAATAATGTCTTCAATGCGTTGTATGTTTTTATAGGGAAAATATTGACAGCTTATTTTCATCTTTTACTCGAATTTGATTGAGAGTTCCTGATTCAAATTATGAAATGCACCAAAAAGGATCCATATAAATTTATAAAATCATAAATTTATTACAAAGCCACATCTCAATCTCAAGAAATCCGCATAAAAATGCTTGATCCCTAGACACTTTTGATGTGTGTATTTGAACTTATTTGCCATCGATACGCTAAGAAGAAGAACGATATAATAAAAAATAAGTTAAAATTTTGAAAATGGAACTCTTTGCCAATTTTATTGTGTATGCATTTTATTAATTTGTCATTTGTTTACGATTTGTCGGCAAATTGAAAATTGTCTGGCACGTCATCATGAATTTAACGCGAGAAAATTTTCGTACAATAATTTTTTTATGACTTTCGATGTCATGTAAGTAAACAAGAAAGTTATGATAGATTTCGATTGGCCTTTCACGATGAAGCCCCATCTCGTCCCACTGTTTACAACTGGATTAATGATTTTAAACGTGGTCGCACTAATCTCACCGATGATCTGCGTGAGGGACGGCCTTCTACGGCGACGACTGAAGATAACATCAGTGTTGTGCGGCGTATGATAGAGACTGACAAAAGAGTGACTTATCGGCAGATTCGGACAAGCTTAGGCATCGGTATGAGTCAAGAGCAAAAAATCCTCCATGAACATTTGGCGGTCAGGAAGCTTTGTGCCCGGTGGATACCTCATAATTTGACAGAGGCCCAAAAACTGTCGTGTTGATTGGTGTCGTGAAATGGTTCAAAGATTTAACGGAGGTGACTCAAATGCTGTGTTCGACATACTTACGGGTGACGAAAGCTGGATTTATTGTTATGATCCTGAAACTAAGAGACAGATTGCTGTCTGGGTGTTTCCTTCCGAGGAGTTGCCAACTAAAGTGAAGAGAGGTCGAAGCGTGGCAAAAAAGCCTCGTTCTTCGGAAGGATAGGTCATTACGCAACAATTGTTTTAGAGGATCGAAAAACAGTTACTGCAGAGTGGTACACTAACAATTGTTTGCCACTTGTCTTGGAAAAAGTTCGGGAGAAACGACCTCGCAGTAGGATCCTCCTTCACCACGACAACGCCTCGTCGCACACCGCCAAGCAAACAATCGACTACTTGGCGACGTCAGACGTGGAATTACTGGGTCACCCGCTCTATAGCCCTGACCTCGCACCTTGCGATTTTTATTTATTTCTGAAATAAAAGAAAAACTTCGAGGAAAACGTTTTATGGACGCCGAGGAAGCAGTGGCTGCGTTTCAAAATGCCGTCGAAAATTCCCCTAAGGACGAGTGGGCAAAGTGCTTTTCTCAGTGGTGCCATCGGATGCAGCGATGTATTGATGTAAATGGACACTATTTTGAAAATATATAATAACCCTAATAGCTTGCTAGTTTGTTCAGTTTTTGATTTTCTAAGAA
Source organism: Standfussiana lucernea (assembly GCA_964057025.1). Classification (NCBI taxonomy): domain Eukaryota; kingdom Metazoa; phylum Arthropoda; class Insecta; order Lepidoptera; family Noctuidae; genus Standfussiana; species Standfussiana lucernea. Next base: position 12,442,389 of record OZ059809.1, read on the forward strand.
CTTTCAGTGTAACCCTCGTACTACACCGCTAGTGCTTAAGCGCGTATACGATCTCCCTACGTGTGGCAGGTGGAGCGATTCCTGCTCGCGCGGGTATAGCCGGCCGCTGTGACGGTAACATACCCTGGTCCTGCCGGTAGTAGTGGTCCTGCTTGTCGTGCTCGGCGGGGCTGTGCGTGTGGTGCAGGTGCGAGTACTGCAGCCGCTGCTCGCCCTCGTACAGCGCGCCGCCGAACGTCGCGCCGCCCACGCCCGCCGGGGACATCTCACTGCCCGCTGACGTCTGTGGGAGAACCAGATGTCACTTTAGAACAAACACTAAGGCTTAAATTCCCGTGTCACTCACGTCGGACGAGTACCATTTGTAGCGTGGCACGCTGACCATCAACGCCAATGATAACATTCGTATTGCGATACCGACCGCTCCATGGTACAGACATCTCGGCAATAACACGTTCTGTATTAATATTCATGACGACTATACGCGAAAGCGTACCATTCAGCTGACGGTCGGGAACAGAGTGAGGACGCTCACTGCGTCCTATAGCGTGTCGGTCGACCGACGTACGCGGCGCTGCAGAGCGATACACGATGCATAGCAACTCGCGCGCCGCGCGCTGATGTCAGCGCCGCAGTGTGGTGTTGTGAACACAACGCACGACCGCGTTAGCGACAGAGGAATTCAGGCCTAAAGGTATCAAACTTGTCGCCAAAAACGCTAAGAAGAAGAACTAATACATTCTAGGTACCTTGAACTAACACACTTGGTGGTATAATTTGAAGATGCTGATTTTGAAAAAAAAATACGTTTGCAGTTTGGAGATGCTGATTTTATTAAAATCCCCTATATAATTTTTTAGACGTATCATCTACGTTTTCGTTAATAAGTATTGGTGATGAAGCATGTATTGATAGTGTGGCAGCAGTACCCACCTTGTTGTAGTCGGAGAGCGAGGAGTTGGAGTTGGAGCCGGGGTGCATGTCGGTGCTGCCCATGGGGCTGTCGCGCTCGGGCTCGTCGCGCGGCTCGGCGCGGTCGCGCGGCGGCTCGAAGTCCAGCATGGCGGGCGACACGGGCGCCGGCGACGAGATGGCGGCGCCGATGTCGTGCGACAGCTCGCCACCGAAGCCCGAGCCGCTGCCCGAGCCTGACGTACTGTTGCCGCCCTGCACCGAAACACATACGTTACTAGTAGACGAGTTAATATTCAGGTGGATTCGCTAGAACATTGTGGAGTATACGCTGGAAGTGGTGCGTGTCCGTGTAGGTGGGAGTGCGCGAGGGCGCGGGCGACGAGTGCTGGCTGTAGGGCGTGTGCGCGGTAAGTGTTACCTGCGGCTGGAAGTGGTGCGTGTCCGTGTAGGTGGGAGTGCGCGAGGGCGCGGGCGACGAGTGCTGGCTGTAGGGCGTGTGCGCGGTAAGTGTTACCTGCGGCTGGAAGTGGTGCGTGTCCGTGTAGGTGGGAGTGCGCGAGGGCGCGGGCGACGAGTGCTGGCTGTAGGGCGTGTGCGCGGTAAGTGTTACCTGCGGCTGGAAGTGGTGCGTGTCCGTGTAGGTGGGAGTGCGCGAGGGCGCGGGCGACGAGTGCTGGCTGTAGGGCGTGTGCGCGGTAAGTGTTACCTGCGGCTGGAAGTGGTGCGTGTCCGTGTAGGTGGGAGTGCGCGAGGGCGCGGGCGACGAGTGCTGGCTGTAGGGCGTGTGCGCGGTAAGTGTTACCTGCGGCTGGAAGTGGTGCGTGTCCGTGTAGGTGGGAGTGCGCGAGGGCGCGGGCGACGAGTGCTGGCTGTAGGGCGTGTGCGCGGTAAGTGTTACCTGCGGCTGGAAGTGGTGCGTGTCCGTGTAGGTGGGAGTGCGCGAGGGCGCGGGCGACGAGTGCTGGCTGTAGGGCGTGTGCGCGGTAAGTGTTACCTGCGGCTGGAAGTGGTGCGTGTCCGTGTAGGTGGGAGTGCGCGAGGGCGCGGGCGACGAGTGCTGGCTGTAGGGCGTGTGCGCGGTAAGTGTTACCTGCGGCTGGAAGTGGTGCGTGTCCGTGTAGGTGGGAGTGCGCGAGGGCGCGGGCGACGAGTGCTGGCTGTAGGGCGTGTGCGCGGTAAGTGTTACCTGCGGCTGGAAGTGGTGCGTGTCCGTGTAGGTGGGAGTGCGCGAGGGCGCGGGCGACGAGTGCTGGCTGTAGGGCGTGTGCGCGGTAAGTGTTACCTGCGGCTGGAAGTGGTGCGTGTCCGTGTAGGTGGGAGTGCGCGAGGGCGCGGGCGACGAGTGCTGGCTGTAGGGCGTGTGCGCGGTAAGTGTTACCTGCGGCTGGAAGTGGTGCGTGTCCGTGTAGGTGGGAGTGCGCGAGGGCGCGGGCGACGAGTGCTGGCTGTAGGGCGTGTGCGCGGTAAGTGTTACCTGCGGCTGGAAGTGGTGCGTGTCCGTGTAGGTGGGAGTGCGCGAGGGCGCGGGCGACGAGTGCTGGCTGTAGGGCGTGTGCGCGGTAAGTGTTACCTGCGGCTGGAAGTGGTGCGTGTCCGTGTAGGTGGGAGTGCGCGAGGGCGCGGGCGACGAGTGCTGGCTGTAGGGCGTGTGCGCGGTAAGTGTTACCTGCGGCTGGAAGTGGTGCGTGTCCGTGTAGGTGGGAGTGCGCGAGGGCGCGGGCGACGAGTGCTGGCTGTAGGGCGTGTGCGCGGTAAGTGTTACCTGCGGCTGGAAGTGGTGCGTGTCCGTGTAGGTGGGAGTGCGCGAGGGCGCGGGCGACGAGTGCTGGCTGTAGGGCGTGTGCGCGGTAAGTGTTACCTGCGGCTGGAAGTGGTGCGTGTCCGTGTAGGTGGGAGTGCGCGAGGGCGCGGGCGACGAGTGCTGGCTGTAGGGCGTGTGCGCGGTAAGTGTTACCTGCGGCTGGAAGTGGTGCGTGTCCGTGTAGGTGGGAGTGCGCGAGGGCGCGGGCGACGAGTGCTGGCTGTAGGGCGTGTGCGCGGGCGACGGCGTGTAGCTGTGCAGCGCCGCCGGCGACGCCGCGGGGAATGGCGTCGTGCCGCCCACCACGCCGCCCACCGGCGCCGGCGAGCGGGAGAACGGCCGGCCTTGGGACTGCGGACCACGAGACAATCAACCCATAATATACTCATGTATTTAAATCAGGTGATAAGAAATAACGCAACAATTATAGGCCTGTGTTAATTCTGCCAGTACTCAGTATGGTTTGAAAAGTTAATGCTCAATCAAATGTTACTTCACTTTAATAAAAACTCATCTTTCATGACCCAACAGTAAGGTTACACCAAAGTGCTTTGTAGAACTGACGTCGGTGTCACTCTACTAAAGAAAAATTTTAACGCCACAAGACACCATTGGAATCTTTTGCGACCTCTCAAAGGCGTCCCATTTCGCAAACTATGAGAGACTTTGTTGAAATTGGAGCATTATGGAATAAAAAATACAGCTCTTGATTTACTAAAATCATACCTGAAAGATAGACAGGTTAAAATTATGGTAAACGGTTTAATAAACTAATTAGGTTCTGAATGGACAAAAGGCGTTCCTGGGAATCACGATTGGCCCTCATATAACATGCCTAAATTATTAGAAAGTTCAGACAGTTGAAGGACGTAGAAACAGCGCGTATTTTTATTATTATTTTCATTAGTTTCACAGCATTATGTGGTATGGAATTCTACTGTGGGGCCGGGCTGCTGACTTTGAATCCATTTTTATTTTGCAAAGTACATGTTGCACGCGACCTTCGTCCGCGTGAAATTATTATAAAAATATTACTTCCTTTTTTAAATTGGATTTGGCTAACAATTTTAATGGGTTTTAATTTTTTTTGTACGGAAACGTAATTCTTTTTTTTTTATTTGTATATAAGAGAGTAGATAGTCTTAGAGAACTATTTAAAAATATTAATAATAATATAATCACAATGCCTTGTCAATTCATTTATGAAAATATAATTAATGTAAAAAAAATGAAAAAGTTAGAAAAAACTTTCTTATATATTAGTCCTATTTAATAATAGGATGGTACATACCTGTGGCGCAGGTGAGTGTGAGAAGGGATGTGGATGGTGCGGGTGCGGCGACTGTGAGAAGCGCGTCTGCGGGGCCGGGCTCTGCGGGGGCAACCACTCCACTTAGCGACACGTACAGATGTAAGTGTTGACGTTAAGTATAGCATAACGAGCCTATAATATTCAGTGCTGGGACACAGACCTCCTTTATGTGAGAGTGCACTGTTATCCACATTACCCGTTGCGGGGTGTCGTTACCTGTGCCTGCTGGTGCTGGTAGGCGGCGGGGCTGTGCGCGTAGAGCGGCGAGCGGCAGAAGGGCGCGGCGCGCGGCGCGGGCGACCCGTAGCCGGCGCCGCCCGACCCGGCGCGCGGCGGCGACGGCGCGCTGAAGCCCGCCGGGCTGCCCGGGAACTGGTGCAGCAGGCTTTGTTCCTGGGTGGGGATTGCTTACTAGTATTTCAAAATCACTCATTCGAAATTATCTTGATGTCTATGTTAAATTTGTCATACTTAACACATACAGTGTTCCAAGTATGTTGATTAAAACAAAATCAGGTAACCTAGACAGGTATTATTATAACTAGAGAAACTTAACAGACTTGATGAATATGTCTGTGTCTGAGTCTGTGAAATTTCGGCGATAAATCAGTTTTTACTTTATTTATTTTGACAAATCTATATTAATCGATGATGAAGTTCAGCATATTGTTTCGTGTGTCTAGTATGATAGGCGAGGTCCGTTTTGTGGGAAGGTGAGCTGATTGTCCCTCGTGGTACCTGCGGCTGCGGGGTGGCGGCGCGGCGCGCGGGCGAGGGCGAGTAGCCCTGCGAGCGCGGCGACGCGTACACGCCGCGCGGGGACGCCGCGTAGCCGCCCGGCGAGCCGTAGCCGCGCGCCAGCCCGCCCAGCATGGGCGCCGGCGACACGTCCAGCGGGGACTCCATGCCTGGCGAGGGGAGGACCGATGGCATCTTACACTTCAAGCAAATATCTTATTATATTCACTTAACAAACAAAATTTAAGGAACCTCGATTATTATCATTTTTCAAGAGCTATCGATAGACACCACCCCACACCACATGTATTTTTTTTTTACATTATTTCACATCATATTTGTGTAGTGGTTCATGCAAGGCACCTCTATCCTCCAAATTTCAACTGTGGTGCCAATAGTCTCGGAGTAAAAAGGCTGTGACATACGGACAGACCGGACGAATCTATAAGGGTTCCATTTTTGCCATTTGGCAACAGAACCCTAAACACGGGTTAAAATTACAGCTCGAATGAACTTACGTAAAAATCACCCTGTATAACCTTTTTTTTTTTCACGATTTGGAAATCCTCAATGGATGTCCTCCGCCCTGGGGAGTCTGTCAGACTCGTACTGACTAAAACCTCACCGTCGTTGCGTCGTGGGGCAGCGGGAACTAATGCGATTTCCGCTGCCCCGGACTAGTGCCGGCCCGCTTGACCTGCGGGCCTCGTCCCGGGGGGGTGAGGTGTAAAATACTTCCCCCGTTACGTCATAGAGCGACACTACGCACCACCGTCTCGGGTCCAGTGTGATGGGGGGCGACGGATGTCGCCCCTGGACCAGTTTAGGGGGGCCGGAAGAGGGCGTTATCCACCCTCTGCCGACGCCCAGTGCGTCTGCTGCGGGATGGGCGGGAGCTCGTCATCTCCCTCTCCCTTTCCGCAGCTTCTTTCTGCGACATGACGGTTTCGCAGACGGACATCACCGCATCCCAGGACTCTGCGCTGCCAACCATCGAGCGAACACCGGTCGGCAGCGACAGGTCTCCTCCCACCTCTGCAACGAGGTCACTGCGCGGCTCATCCCACGCGGCACATTCGGTCAGCGTATGCCGCGCCGTGTCCTCCAGACAGTGGACGCAGTGATGGCACCGAGCGTCCGGTTCCCTGCTTACGCGACACAGGTACTTCCCGAAGCAGCCGTGCCCCGAGATCACCTGCGGCGCCCGAAACGTCAGGGAGCCGTGCTTCCTCCCGAGCCAGTCGTCGAGTACTGGCCGGATCGCCTCGATTGTGTCGAGGCCGGCGGTAGGGAACTCTAGCCTCCCCCGCCACTCCGCCACCATGACCTGCCGGAGTTGGGACCGGCGCAGCGTTATCTGTCGCTGCATCAGCCTCTCGCCCCGATCCTTGGCCTCCTCGCGCCACTTATGTAGTGTCGCGAGGGTCTTCGCCTCCAGGGCCCACGGCGGGGATCCGGCCGTAGGAGATCGTGCGATATCCCCGTATGACCCTGACGGCCATCGCCCTCTGTGGTCTGCGCAAAACCGCAATAGTGCGGGCCGTCAGGTCGGTTGCCCAAACCGGGGCCCCGTAAAGGGCCATCGATCGCACGATCCCTACATATAACCGCCTACAGGCGGTGCTCGGGCCCCCCAGATTGGGAAGCAGCGTTGACAGCGCGCCCGCCGCGCCCATCAACTTGGGCACCAGCCGCTGAAAGTGGGGGCCGAAGTCCCAACGGCTGTCGAGCACCAAACCAATCCTAGGTACACCCTGTATAACCTGATTTAACTCAGTCCGGACTGAGTTTCGACCTTTGGCGCCATACTAAATTCTGTTTTTTATGCTACTTTCTTCTATACGGCCGCAAAAAACGAAAAGGCACCAATTTTGTGAATTAGCTTTTAAATTGTACACACCTGAGTTGGACGGCTGCTGCTGAAAGTAATTCCCAGAATCGTTGGTGAGTTGCTGGTGCTGCTGGTGCGGGTAGAGCAGCGAGCCGGGCGACGGCAGCTGCGGCGGGAAGCTGTCGCCCACCGGCGTGAGGTAGCCGCCGCCGGCCTCGTGCGGCAGCGCGTGCGCGTGGATGGGCTGCAGCGACGACAGCCCGCTGCTCTGCTGCACCATCGCGTTCGTTTGCTAGGGGGGCACGGATATCGTTGAAAGTCATGTCATGGCACATTTTATTTTTGATGTTGTCAGATGTCGTACATCATTTTTTAGACGATCACTGTTAAGACAAATAATGTTTATAAGTGAGGATTGATCCTTAAGATGACTTTATTGATTAGTGACCAAGTGTGAGTTTTTTATCGTCTGAAACAAATGGCTTTTAAAAATTTATGAATGTAATAAGGAATGTTTCCTTTCAGAAAAATTCACCATCAATTTTACACCCTAATTGTATCGGAGGAGGACACAGAATAAAACAACTCCTGACGAGTAATGATGTATGTCGTTCTCACTTGTTGCTGTTGTTGATGCTGCTGGTGCTGCAGCAGGAACTGTTGCTCCTCGGGGCGGATCTTCTTGGGCCGGCCCCTCTTCTTCTTGGGCGGCTGGTCGGAGGCGTCGAGCGCGGGCGGCGGGCGCGGCTGGCGCGGCTGGCGCGGGGCGGGCGGCGCCACCTCGCCGTTCTCCAGCTTCACCTTCTTGGGGCGGCCGCGCTTCTTCTTGAGCGGCACCTCCGTACCGTCCTCCAGGATGATGGTGTCGCCCGGCTCCGGCTCCATCGTCAGTCTGCAACGTGCGGCGTCACTCGTCTGCCCGGCGCGGCCCGGCCCGGCCCGACCCGGCCGGCCAAGCACCTATTGCCCTACTCTCACCCCGCCCCGTACTCGACTAACCGACATCTCAACGAGACGCCCTGATATGGCACTAAAATAGTATATAATCGGCCACCGATAAGGGCTAGAAATGGAACTAAAAGTGTGTAAATATATTTGTCACCAAACTTATTCCCAGATGGAGCTTACAAAGGGTTGAATGAGACCGACACGTCCGGACAGACGCCTGGCTACGCAGCATGTTGAGCATGCATCACAGTACGGGAGATGTGCCGGGACACGCGGGATGCTGTGTACTACGGAAGCAGCACTCGACAGCGCGCACAGCACCAGCAGACAATGGCGGTCGTGGTGCAGTGCGGGCTATCCGTACCTTGTCACGGCTAAAAGTTACAGATACAACAGTGGGCGGCATGACGACAACTCACAAAAGCCCTGCGACTAACGTGTACCACTAGCACTGTTAGCCGTGACATAGCAAGTGTAACGATCGCCTATAGAACATACAAAGCGTGCAGGTCCGACTCAACCCTCGTCTACAGATTGACATCAATGCCTACGCCAATAGCACTAGTACGCGCTTTCATACTTCTAGCAAGTTCTGCGCTTCACACAGAGCTAACTACTCCTAATAGTTACCTACGGCCTACTAGCTAGTCACCGCAGTGGCTCAAACTCAAAATAATTGATGTCAAATAGTCTGTTTGTAATTGAATGTTTTGTTTTGTGAACTAATCAAAGTTATGTTTATGGCAGCGAGTTATATTACCTGCTGGCTTGGCTGAAACAATCGAACAATTTGAAATAAATGAGCTAAGTTCAATCAGTACAAAAACTACAAATCTTTAACAATTGGGAAGAGGCCAGCGTGTTGTTACGGGACAAAGGAAACGCAAAATTTTGTTATTCTATTTTTCTACTGTTATGTTATGACATTTTTGCTATTTATTAATAATTTGGTCTCATTTATATAATTAGTAACAATGCTATTACAGATTTGATACTTGATGCATTAAAATTATGACTTTATTTTGGAGTTGTTATTTAATATCTTCAAGATTGAAAACTATAAAAGTTAAAGACCTGGAATTGCTCGTGAGCCAGTTTGGTGACAAATCTATCACACTAACGAGAATAACACATAAGTAAACTGCGCGACATATAGAGAGGACAGTGAACATGACTACGTAGGAGCGGACACAGATAGAACGCTACATTATCAAATGTTATCGTACACTGGGCGCTAACCAACTCGAGCAAAGTAGTGGCGTTCCTACTGCTTCGCTTAGTGCTCGTGCCTTTGGCCGGCTCTAAGACGGCGACGCGCGACGGGGCGATTCGAACGCCATGTAAAAAATAATCGGCCACCACAGCTAGCAGCCACTATCATATTGCCGACGCCAGTGGTTTCTTGGGCTGTGACATTACAAGCTATGTTTAAAAAATCCGTAGGTATGTTCCTGTTCTATTATAACCAAAAATTTATTTTAATTAACTTAAAAGTAGGTTGTTTATGTTTACGTTCAATCTCTTCTCCATGTATGTGTTGTATACTCTAATAGTTCAGTGTTTTGCCTTCAAAGAGTGCCTTCAAAGAGTGCCTTCAAAGAGTTGTTCCTACGCTTTGTTTCTCGTAGTGAGAGACATGGGTAACAATAACAAAAGTGAAATAATCCCAAACCGCAGTCATACATACAGATCATGTATGCATGCTCTACACACGACGACGCCTATATAAAAAGTGAATGACCCTAGGTTTCACCGCGTTCATGTCTTGACGAATTACAACGTACTGCATCCAAATTCTGCTCTGCAATAACAACAACCTTAGCATACATTTGAGCTGAGTACCAGGTTGGTTCCTGAGCGCTTATTGCACCGCCTTAACCACTAATTCCCTTAAGTATTGAATATTCTAACCATTGCTTTGCTTCGCTTTGCTTTTGGCAATAAGACTACCTATTATTACTTTACTTTTCCTGTTTTGTTAGTCCTGCAAACATTGTTTCTGCGTATCTATGATGTAATTAAGCTACTTCAAACTATCATTACCAGGCGCGACCCGAAGAACACTGTAGCGCTCATCACAGCTGAGGTCACAGATAACCTCCTCTAGATTCCTTATCATGAACATTTTGTTTTTATTCGAGTTTACCAAATGTAGCGGTAGGCCCGCGGTGCGCGGGGAGTGACAAGTGCAATCCGATTCGCTATTTCAAGGTGACGTCACCGGCCGTAGTGACATTACGTTAGGCAATGACATTAAATGCAGATTCTGACGTCGATATTATTTTTAAACGGATTGATATGTTAATGTTTCCTTTTTTGTTGTAAAGATCCTACTTCATTACAATTTCTAATAGATTACCGAATATTCCTAATGAACAAAGTTTTAACTTTAACATTATTACATACCACTAGTTTAATTGACGGTTGAATTCGCACAAAAATTAAATATTTTTTTCAGAATGAACCATAAATTGAATGTATTTATATTTTAATTGAACTATTTTGTCCAAATAAACAACAAAATATCGATAGTATAGATATGTTATTTATCGATAAGCAAGAACGTATTGCTTATGACACTATTAGTTTTGTGGGAAAAAGACAGCAATACAATATATACCTAATGAGTGAAAGGGAAACATCACCAAGAGACACTACCTCAGCCACTATAAGTAGAGCTCTTTCTAAAATCGTTAATTTTATTATTTTACTTATTAGTTGAATATTATCCCATCTTTTTTTATAACTCAAGGTAGTCGTTTTTTGCAAGTAAACCGTAACAATCAAACTTTCACACATTGAATTCTCTAAATTGCTAGCGTCATCACGGGTCTAATTTCTGGTCGACACTGAAGAGAGATACGCGCATCGAGATATATTAGTGCTAAGCCACAAATGTGCGGTGAGCATAAGTTGCCTTCTATGCGGAATCTACAGGAGGTTATCTCTGACTAAGGTCAAGGAAGGTCCCAAATTTAACAGATAGAGCAGGAGATAGACTTAGTGTGTACCACCATGACTGTTACTGTTGAGTGGTGCTGCACACACTTTAGGATGAGCTTGATTCGGCACCACCGAGCGCATTCGACTATTTGAGGGATGTACATTTGGGAAAAAGAAGATCAACTTTGTGCCGGACTCAAACATTAGTCGTAGTCAGCTGTGGTATGCTTCGGGTCGGTTCCGCAGTTCAACAAATACTGCCGAATTGATTGTGCCAATCCAAACGAGTGTGTAGCATCGCTTTTGAGGAGCGTAAAACGTCGCAGATTTTTTTTTTGGCAGACATATTTATTTAATATTTTAAGCAAGTACATGTTAAGACGCAGCCTTAATGCCATAGGCAATTTTTACTAGCCAACCTCGAACTTGAAACGATTATGAACGTATCCCCTGATCTGCTAGAGTACTGCGGTACATACCGTCTTATCTCCATCTCCTCCTGCGGGCGGCGGCTGGTGTTGTCGGGGAACACGAGCTCGCTCTCGTCCACGTGCGCCACCAGCCCGTTCAGGTAGTCGCGGAACTTCTTCAGCGCCGCGTAGAACGGCACCTTGTCGGCCGCGCGCGGCAGCTGCGCGCAGCGCGCCGACGACGACGGCATCACCCACATGTACTGTCACAGGGAGGATGGTTACTTACTCAATAACGCCTGAATACCATCGAAGGGTTAAACAGAGGTGTATTTTTTACTACGGAACCAGGCCGGTACCCGTTTCTCGAGAAAGGGGAAGGTTGGGGTTTCCAACCTCTGCAATTCCTAAAAGCCAGAATCAATAGTAGTGACCACCAGAAGAGTTTCGAGACAATGAGACCCGAAGAGTGACAGATCAAACAAAGTGTTTAGTCCGAAGAAATATTATCAAAAACGTCTGCATATACATACAGTGTTGCTATGTTCCGATTTGAAGGGTGTGGGTATAATAATAGCCACATGAGACATTTTAGTTTTGTCTGGAAAGAAAGCCCTCTTCCTCTGCTATTTTGCTGTCTGTTCCTGACATGGTCCTCAATGATCATGTGTTGTAACATTTTAGCACACATTTGAAATGTAATAAATTGTACATTGAGTATTGAATCGGGCTTTTTGCCATCTCATAACATAATTATAAACCACCAACATGCCACTCACAGTATTAGTCCCAGCTATAGTGTCGGGCTGTTTCCCGAAGCAGAAGTCCTTCTTCCCCGAGAAGACCTCGTAGATGAGCTTGCCGTTGAACACGGCCACCTTGGGCCGGAAGCTCTGCAGCTTCTCCAGCAGTATCGCCGAGCCCTCCTTGATCTCGCGCCGCGTCAGGTCGGCGCTGCCCTTGGTCGGTCGGGCCACCATGTTCGTGAAGCCGATGCCGAAGTTCAGCAGCTAGAAGCAGGAGGGGTTGCTCAGAAAAAGTGGTGTATGTTCAACAAAATAGGTATTTCGTTTTGTGGGGAAATATTAGCTTGTAAGTGTCTGACTGTCATAGTGTATTTGCGAAAGCTTGTAAATAGCAATTGTATGCGCTAATAAAAACGATAAACCTAATAATAATTACTATGACGAGACTTCAAGGTAATTGAGAGCTATTTAGTCTGACTTAAATAGTGGCTCCTAAATTTTCTTTAAAAGTGAATTTCCTTTCAGCTTTTTTAATGGCAAAAGGTAGCGCGTTCCAGAGCTTTTATAGTTGAGATAGCGTAAGAATTTGAGTAAGCCGGTGCGGTGTGTTGGTATTTGGCGGAGTAGACTTTTGGAAGCTCGAAGATTACGACGATGAGAACTGCCCAACACTTTGAAATAAGTTTTAAGATAATCGGGAGCTCGTGTATTGTTCATAATACTGAAAAGCATACAGAGAGATCTGAGGGACCTCCTGAGTCGGGTACGCAGCCATTTAAGCTATGAACGAAAGGAAGAAATGTGATCGTATTTACAAAGTTCAAAAACAAAGCGAATGCAATTGTTGGGAAGTCGATTCAATTTATTTAGAAGTTCTTGGGATATATCAGGATAACAAATTTAAACTAAGTTCATTGGGTTGCGGCAAGAGAATGGTCACATACAAATACATTTAATGCTTTTTGTAGGTAGGAAATCAACCGGCTGTTTCAACAGCAATAGAAAGAGAAGAAGTTTGCCTACCTTTGCGGAACTGCAAGGCTTAAAGGTCATCTGAATATAATGAAATTAAATTTAAATAATTGTGCTTTGAGTCACCCAAAATCTATAATCACGCTTTGCTTTGTATTCAAGCGACGCCGTAGGTATATGTAAATAGAACCTAATAGTGATGCGTACTCATTGTGGCATATATTGTTTGTATACGAGTGTCGTACACATAGCGTAGTACCCAGTAGTAAAGTGTGATTAGCATTTAGAATAGTAGTAAAATAATGGGTATCACAAGACCCTTACCCAAGCCGAGCGGCACTTGTTCTGTACGTCATGGTGATAATGTTATTACTTTACTTTGAATACCTCTATGACCCCTGTACTATAGAACGCATCCATTAGCACTATGTTTTGAGTGCGTTACATAGAGTACCGAGTACCGTAAACCGTGATTATTCACCTCTAAATAAAAAGTCATTTCCCAGCAATAATTTTTGCGTAGTTACTTAGTTTGATGTACAGAAGGCTTAAGTTGACGGCTTCGTGAAGGGTCTGTTGACACCATGTAAGAGTGATGAATCACTTGTATAACTTGACAGAGACAGTTTTAATGAACTCTAGTGCCTGCACATCTCAATATAAGAAGATTTTCAAAAGATTCAAGCAAAATTTTTAAATGTTAATCTTTTTGCTGTCATCATCGTTCTCCCGCCAATATCCCAACTAATTTAGGGTCGGCGCAGCATGACTTTTTCTTCTATACTTCACTATTACTCGTCAATTCAACAGTCACCTCATTTCTAGCCATATCTTTGTCCACGGCCACACCGTCCATCCATCGTTTCTTTGGTCTTCCGCTACTCTAATAGCGACCCACATTCATACTCAAAACTTTCCTCACGGCATTTTCCTCATTCAGATACTTTCAGAGAACAGAGCTATTGAAATTCGTGAAATGTTTTTGCGGAATGAAATAAATGATTGAGTACATTTTTACATTTACTGTATCTATTATATTATAAGCCGATAGGCACTAAATTGTACAGTTTACACGGCGTGGTCAAGTCGTCATTTTGACCGAACGTACGGCCGACAGTTACCTACGAGGGAACTATAAAAACGGCGATACAAATGAACTAAGAGCTCAGTCACACTGAAAGTGCATTTACCTTGGTTCAATTCAATTCTAAATTGCAAAAAAATAGACAACTATCATTGAATGTGTTGAACGACAAAACTATAAATAGACTGAGTGCAAAATAAAACTTCGCCTATCGCTAGTCAATTTGGGACATAAACGACTTCGTAATAGAAAACTAGAAAGTGCATGAGTACCACGCTGTGCAGTGCGAATGCACTCGTGCAGACCTAACGGTTTATTTTCGGAGATTATCTCTGCAAATAATAGCTATGACCCTTCTCTGCTTTCTTTATTTCTTTGTAATAATAGGAATCACTGATCCATTAATTGTGGATGGCGATTAAAATACCGACAAATTATGAGATAAATTTTTAGATAATAAGATTATGTAAGGGTTCTGCATCCTTTGGAAGAATTGTACCCTGAAGGTTACTTCCCCTGGTTCAAAATAGTATGTGCCCTTGCCGTGCTTATTCTCTTATGTATCACTTATATTTGTGAATACTGGTTAATCAGACATTGGCGACTTTGTCAGTCCAAGACTAATTGTAAAAACCTATACATAAGATATATTGTACACAGAAGCTGTTGGTGAACTTATAAATAAATACCGAACATGAAGATTTTATTTCAGGTGTGGGTAAATTTGACCTGGTGTAATTACGACATACAGTGTAAAACATCCGAGTACATACCTTGTAGTCCTCGTCGGCGCTCATCTGTTCCCGGGTGAGGCCGGACAGGTACAGGCACTTCCAGAAGTGGTTGCCGGGGCCCGCGTAGTGGTGCCCCTTGTACGCCGCGAACAGCCCCGGGTTGATGCCGATCTGTACCACAAGCACTTTTGTAGATATGTGTACACACATGTTCTTGTTACAAGTTATATAGTTTTTGAGAAAAACCTTTATGGCAAACGAACAGACGCAATTCTGTTCTGTTGACTAATAGTTTTGGTTGTCCATACCGAGCGGTTCACACTGCAGGAGACCGCGTGGCTTGGAGACGTGTCATAATTATGTGATCGCGATCCTCAGCAGTGAGGGAACGACGATGAAGAAGAAGATAACAACCCACGCGATTTTGTAGAGGTACCAGAAGGACGTGCGACATAAATAAATAAATCGTTTATTTGCACCTTGAAGTTGAAAATATGGTTTACAATAAAAATAGACCTTAAGGTAAAAAAAGTTGTATGTTAAGTTGCAGTCAATACCTAAGCTAGGATAACTTAATATCTCGTAGTTACAGGTATCAGCGCCCACCCTCATTATTTTAGCCAATGTTATTGTGCCTAGTTTGTACAGAAAAAACATTATGCATCACCAACATGAGTGGTTGGTAAGGTGTACAAATTTTAAGTACAGGAATAATTTGAAATAGTTATGAAATTTTTAACAATTCAATGTACAATTAGTTCAAATTTTAGATTGTTTTATACTAAGCACAGGAATTAGGAACCGCTTAAGTGCAAAACTAGAATTAAAATTAACAAAGAAAAAAAAAAACAATGAAAACAACTACCCTCCTTCTGGGTAAGAACAGATAAACGGTGTTGTTAAAGTGTGTGCATTTGTTTGTGTCTGTTATTTTTTTGCAAAAAAGTTTTAATTTTACCCTTTTTAGTTATCGTATCACCCACAAATCCTTGCCAATTATCAATTTCGCAATTTTTTTTACTTGGATGACATATTTTTCCAGCTATTTTGATTTAAAAATCAAACAACTGAACCGATTTTGATGAAATTTCTATGGGACCAATCGGAAAGTATATCCTTTCAGATAAAATAAGATTTTTTCAAATCGATTCATAAATGACGAAGATATGAGGTAACAAACAAAAAAAAACAACCGAATTGAGAACCTCCTCTTTTTTTTTGAAGTCGGTTAAAAAAAAAAAACAATAAACAATGAAAACCATTTTTTCTTACCCTCCTTCTGGGTCAGTCGGGTAAGAAAAAATAAACAGTGTTGTTAAAGTGTGTGTATTTGTGAATGTTTATGAGTGTGTGTTTGAGTGTGCGTGTGTGTATGTGCATGTGATTGTGTGCCATAGGAAAACTAGGTAACAGCTAACTACGATACAGCGCTGTCAATGCCACATGGACATGCGGTTGACTGTACATGGTGCGTTACATTAAGTGTTATTGAGATTTAGCCCGGTATTGTGCCCCGTTTGATGACGATAGACTGGCCCCCTATTACATGGCACTTCCACATGACTGATGGTGTGTGGGTGCACTGCACACCTCCGCCGATCCCTGCGAAGACTACAGGCGTGATGTTACGTAACGTAACGCGGTGGGAGGCGCAGTCGTCAGCAACACGTGAGCGTCGCGGCCGTAGCAAGCTTACGTAGGACGGGCGGCTGTCCTCATTGGTTGGAAACTTGTCAGATACTCGTGACTGATGCTGACCTCAAGTCTAATGGAATATTGACTGGAGGATTATGCGTATATATTATGGAACAAAAAATTTACTCGGAAATATGAAAAAAAAATGACGTACAATATAATTATGATGTGTCTGTCTATTAGGTAAGCATAATGTTCCCACAGCTGGGACGCAGGCCTCCTCTCTATGAGTGGGAGGGGAGGGGGCCGACAATCACCACGCGGATCAGCGCATGTTGGCGATGGTGGGTTATCTTTTATTAATACTAAAGCCACTAATCCATTATTTTTTCTAAGGAGTGATAGCCTAGTGGTGTGACCGTCGGACTGCCAAGTAATAGGGCTCGAGTAATAGAGTTCACCCAAGACACGCACCTCTGATTTTTCGGAATAATGTGAGTATTGGTGAAGGAAAACATCGTGAAGAAACCAGCATGCCTGAGCGTATATTTCTCAACGGCATGTAAGCCAAGTCAGAGGCCCATGGGCGGAATAAAAACTCTTGACACCAGATGGGGCACTAACCGTCTAACCACACGATACAGATAGTTTTTATTCTAATTGCTGTGTAAGTGTGAATGTTATCTATCTAGGTGTTGCAACTGGTACCTTAAATATAGGAGAGTAGCAAAAACTATTTCACTGTAGTCAGTCGACAAATGCAAAAAAAGCACGTTATAAAGAACGCGGCTTAATAGTCATTAGGTTTTTATTAGAGTTATCATAGAGAAGAAAATTTACTTCAGTTTTAATCTCTTGGCATACCTATATATTCATTTATTCATCAACAAATTTATGTAACACGAAAATTAAATAATCATCGTAAAGCCAGGAAAAAGCAAACACTACATCCCACATAGTGTAGCATCAAACTGCATTATCATACTACATTTTTACTATTATACTTGAGTAGTTAAACCTGATAAAAAGTAAGCAATTGATTTATAAAATAAATCAAAGACGCGGGCAGTGTGATCACGATTTCTGACTTGTAATCTTCCAGATCTTTGATTGGTATTCATTGGCAAAATTTCAATGCTATATCGTCGTTGATAGTCCAATTCCGCGTAACTAACATTATTCAAAACCGCGTATGTACAAAAAAAGCAAAAATGAGATTTCGCGGCTGTAGGTAACTGATTCTGATTGGCATCGACCAGTATGACAATTTTTTTAATCGTCTACTAGGAGGACGAGAAAATCAAAAATAACAATACCGCAGATCTTTCGACGAACAAGTTACACCATGAAAGCCGCGTATCTGCGCCAATTTCTATTAGTGTGTGCAGTTTTTATGGGACGCTCCGGATAATAATTATTTTTATAAGTAATTACTGGATTATTTTTAATGTAAGTATGTCATACGTATTCTATACTTTATCATAAATAAAATTGGGACCTTTATAACACGCTTTGATTAGCTTCACCTGTAACAAACTATGTATAAAAATCTGAGACGTTAAATTAGACCAACTTCCCGGTTTACGAATAAGCTGAAAATTTTGCATACGTTTAGTTGGGATGACATACATGGTTAGCTAAGTGACGCCATTTTAAATCCAATATGGCAGACTCCCAAAGATAGCGGACTAGTTAATTTTTTATGCATTCCCATCATTCGTAGGGTATCAAATGAAAGGGTTTGCTGAGAAGAATATGAGAAATAAAATGACGTCACTCTAAAGCATGTTTTTTTTGTTTTTTTTTAACTATAATATTTTATCTATTCTCAGATCTTTCTTATTCTAAGATTGTGTGGTTGTACGGAATCAAACTCCGTGCCGGCCACATCACGAAAGCTCTTTAACGATGTCTTTAAAGAGGAGAATATAGGGCTATTCCAACCAAAGAAAGACGCTTGTAATTTCTGTTCCTCCTATATGGCAGGTCAAGAAGCAATGTAGAAGAAGCCTACTAACAGCATATCTCATCAAATAAATTAGCGCGGGAAGAAAAGAAAAGGCAAAACTAAAAATTGTCCACGCTTTTACTGCTGACTTCTAGGTGGTCTTTCTTTGTTTATCGTGTGGTTAGTGCCTAACCTGATTGTTATTGGTTTAACGAGACAGCGTGTGATCTTAAAGCTACCACATAATAAGTTGTTGGAGAGAGACGCGAAAGATAGTATCATTTGGAGCACTGGATGCAAAGCTCAAAATAGAAATAGAGTACTATCAAACACACTCCTCCTATTAGCAATAGAGAAGAACGTGATTATAAGCCAAAAGTATTTAGAAAAAGGATCCAGATGCAGAGGTGGACTCAGCACATTTTGTCATTGAGAGGAAATGAAATACCATTGAGGCTTTTTGGCCGTTACAATTTGCATCCATAACAAATAAGCTAGGAGAAGAAAATTTCCATACACTGTCATTCAACCAGACCACAATTTTTTATTTTATTTGATATGTATATTTTTATTTGATCTTCCTAGATAGCCTTACATATATAGTTGATATTGCAGTTTATAAGCTGAATTAGTTTATAAAAGAAATAATGACGACTTTTTATTACTTTTGATAATTTTTCATACTTGTTGGTAGATATCTTTTATTTTTTCACAACCATATAATATTTATGATTAAATTTAGTCATTTAAATACTTAATATTGTTAAATAAATGATTGAATAAGGTTGTGGCATTATTTTATTTCATGGACAATTTCGCGTAAGTACTGTCTATGATCCAGAATCGTTTGAAACTATACAGCGTAAGTGATTTTGTAAATAAACCATTGGGAATATTGACTTTAAAAATGGTATATTAGAACAAGAAGAACGAAACGGTCCTACACTCAAGTTCGATCAAAATTCGGCCGATTAGTTTTAAAGAAACTTAGTTTTTTGGTCCTCCTGTAAAATTAGCGAAAGTGAAGATACGCGGTATTTAACAATGTTAGTTACGCGGAATTGGACTATCACCGACGATATGTAAAAGGGTTGAATAGGAGCTCGTGGCTACATAATAACAGCCGCTCGGGACGACCTTCAGGTTAAGCCGCGCTTGCCTAGTTTGGTCCGCGGATGGGTCACCACATTACATACCGGGTTTCCTCCGGGGCTCGGAAAGCACATTAAGCCGTTAGTCCAGGTTTGTAGATCCTTGTCCAACCAGTCTTGCCAAGGGGTATCGTACCCGGTACTAACTAGATTGTGGAGGTTAGATAAGAAGTCACTCCATGTAAAATATTGGTATTCAGCTGCATCCGGTTAGACTGGAAGCCGACCCCGACATAGTTGGAAAAAGGCAGGCAGATGATGCTAACAATAAGTCGTAAGCCACCGCACGATCATGTGAATGCCGCGCCACATCAGTACCACACGTATGTTAGAATTGGCATAAACACGGATGAGGGGTCTCGACCTGTGTAATTTGTAATTAGTATTGCTAACAGGTTCCTAATCCGTCGCCTATGTGCAAGCAACCAGTTTGCAGCATTTGCTACGAATCATGTGCATAATTTATGGTTTAATGTGACCTGATAAGTCAAGACGTTTCCCAATTCTTGGTGTGGGAATAGCAGTCACCCATCTACGGACTAACCAAAGTAAGCACAGGTTAACCTCGCATATTGATCGTTTGCGAAGATATTACACGACTAACCCCCGGTTTCCGAAGGTCCTAACAATCCTGATCAAATCTCATGTCAGCTATCCTGGTTGGTCAACCAGTTCTTTGGTCAATTCTATAAATTGACACTTCTGCTACCAGAAAGTGGTTTGCTTTTAAATAAAAGGGGTGGTGTTTCGCAAAGTCCTTTTTTCCTGCGGCTTTTACTATGGTAGTTCAAGATATACTTATTGTACCTCTATATTGTCTAAGTAACATCTTCAAACTTTCAGAACGTTTTTAGTTAGACGAGAAAAAAGGACTTTCAGGAACCGTACGTTTTCGGTCACTAAAGAAACGTGCTACTTCAGTAACAACACTACTCTACGAGGTCGTTAATATGGCACGGTACAGAAAGACACTGGTCACATAATTATATGCAACCGAACTACTTGTGCCATATTACCGCCTGGGAGCTGTTAAACCTAAATTATGAATGTAATAATAAATAGCGTGAGTAAACGTTGATCATACTCACAATGATGATGTCGAGGTTCTCGGCGAGGTGGTCGGGCAGCGTGCGGCGCGACACCTCCTCCTCGCTCATGCCGTTGAAGCGGTCGTGCTTCTTGCGCTCCTTCACCACGCGCGGCACCAGCGTGCCCTCCAGGCCCTCCTGCTTGATCTCCATGCTGCCGGAACATGTACAAATACATATCATTTATATTTTCTTACAATGAAGATAACATTTTTGTGGATAGGCCTGTTTTAGATCCTTCGCCACGTCCTAGGCATCATATTTGCCTTCTGGGTTGTCTGATGTTATCATAGTTCAAGTGGTAGGCCCAGTTTCCACCAAAACGGAGACGAGTGGGAATCGACCAATCATATTGGACGAAATCCACATCGTTTCTCTCGTTCTGTGATTGGTCGAACTTTGCAGGTCTCCGCGCCGCTTTACTCTCGCCGAATTATTATTGTGAAGCAGTTTGCTTGTTTGCGTGTAGCGAGAAGATGAGGAAAACCCAATGATTCTTAAGTATTGTAAAGTAACCGAAAAATAATCGCTGGATGGCATTTTCAACAACGCCATCGGCATCAGCAGTCAAGTGACATTCAGTTTTATGCCCCGTGCTGAACATAAGTCCCGTGGAGGACCTTGGAGACCTATCTGAATATCGCAATACAGAAATCATGAATGTTTCAACATACTGTGTCAAAAGTTGTGAATGTAGCAACTTACCACATCATGTAGTTGGCTCCGCTAGGAGGGCTTGCAATGTTAAGCATTACACTCATTATAACCTTGAGCTTACTCACTTATACGTCACTCGTGCTTATTTACCCCTTATGAACCCCTTCAAACGCTACTCTGAAACTGTTATCTATTTTGTGTTGAGGTCAAAATCATTTATTCAAACAAGGCTGAGAATTTTTTGAGCATCCAAAACTCCTGCCCTTAGCAACTTCTAACTAGTGTTTTAGGTGTAGAGAATAAAGGCGGCACATAACATAACACCATCCCTATAATCCTCGACGGGTTGGGCAGAGGTGTACCTACAATTAACCAGTTATGATTAAGTCCCACGTTATAGGGGGCGAGCCTATTGCCATCAACCGGGCACAAATCCAGACTGTAGCTGCTACTAAGAAATTTCTGATGGAAAACCCCAATAACAATTTGCCCGACCCGGGAATCGATCCCAGGACCTCATGCTCACCAGTTGCTATTGCGACCACTAGGTACACTTTCTTTATAACTCGAGTTTACTAGTGTTCCTTTATTTTCAAACCACCAAACACCAAACTGTGTCAGAGATAGTTTCTTGTTCCCTAAGATAACATAAACAAACTCTTACTTTTAATTTCAATTAAACCATTTACAAGCACTTTTGAACTGTAACGGAATAAGTCAGAAAGTTGAAGCTAGTTGCCCGATAACACCATGGGTATTCTTATATTAGGTATTACAAAATATTGGGTACATTATCTTGGTTGCTCCTTTGACTGTTCATGATCAGCCCTCAGTCAGTATGGGCAGTAGACGCGTGACACTAACATGAAAACAGAGAAGAGCTTTTCCATTTGTTGAGCTAATGAGGCGGCTTGGCGTATACATTTTATAGATATCCATTATACAATAATGAAATCCGTGGAGTGGCGAGCGCAGCTTTCATTCGTGGCGAGTTATCTTTAGAATTATTTTGACACCATAAAGGTGCAGTTATGTGATTACATCCACTCTTCACGTGGCAGCATGGTACGCCTGGAAGCCCTGAGGTAACCCATATAAACTAAATCTTATTCACGACCAAGCGGTGTCCGTTTTTGCCATCGATTGGGTAAGAAGAATACTTTTAACCAAGCTACCACACTTGTCATTTCTATAGCAGCTGAACAACGAACAAGATAATGTAATGCTAGTTTTCGATTCTTTGGGAAAAGGCATGAATGTGATTGACCAAGATTTAACCAGTCTGAGTCACTTTTATCAAAACCACTCGGGATAGCCTAGCCTATTCTTTACTTTCAAATTGTCCTTTAAAATATAATACGTTGAGTTTGAATGTCCAACAACGAGTTAATATCAGTACGGATGGCATGCCATGTGCCATGCCATGTGCCGAGGACACAAGAGTTCTTTTCATCAGATAACCGAACCGAAATTTGTCCATATGTAGCAGTCGAGAACTCGTGAGCGGTAAGACATAGGTATCGGCCAATACATAATAGCTTTACGACATGTGGTCACGGTAGCTTTGGCGGCCGCAACCACCGGCAGACGCCATTGTGCGACAACAAAGTGCATATAAAAGCGTGCAGCACATTTGCATTCGTCGCCGAGAAAGTTTTGACACACTCCAGTCTGCCTCACTGACGTTTTTCTTTCGTTTTTCTATTGCATTTTACTTTCTAGAGGCTTTGGTGCAGCGCCGGCGCAATCGCCAGAACTATGTTTAGAATATTCGCTAAACATTATACGTCTGACCCAGTAATCGTTTCCACGGTTCCAGTACTAGTAGCTGCTGTTCGGCTGGGTGACCCAAAATTGTTAATTTTGGAAAGTGTTATACATAACGTGGTGGTTACGCTTATTACGGCTAGCGATACTGTTTATTAGTTTAGTTCAAGCTACAATATGTATCAACGAGAGCGGTTGTGCATGGTCGGCGGTCGAAGCCGGCGCGACCGTGCACAATCGGTTTCCACGTCTGGCGGCCCTAAACAAATAGATTGTGATAGAAAGTGAAAATCATCAGCTTTCCGTTTCAACGATTCTACCTTGATCTGATTATTTCGCTCGGATTTTTGGCTAGCGATAGTGCGGCAACGGTTCCGGTACCGAAATACCTCCGCGACGTAAACACTATGCGGCGTGTGCGCAGGCGCGGGGCGGCGCGCGCAACAACATCAAACGATCATTGGCTGCTGTGTTGACGCCGCTATCACCGCGCCCGCGCTTCACATACACATGAACAGCGCAGCACGCACACGGGTCTAATTGTCATTTGTATCACTAGCTCAGCAAGAAATAATCCTTAATTTCGTTTGATAGCAGTTTTGGCCTCATTCATCCGCGGCACTAATGGGCGGCAGAATAAACGGAGCTTACAGTCGTATGTTTCTAAAACCATCCCACTAATGAACGTAGTCTTCCAATGTTAGCATAAAAAAACGTCAGCATCTGTCAGCAACCGCATCGGGGGAAGCAATCTAATCGGATGCGACTGATTCAGTCTCAACAGAACATTTTCGATCTGACCTCCAGAACGCAATTACGAGGGGATCCCGAATATAGCCGCGCGGAAATACTAAAGACATTATCAAGGTGTTGGTGGGTACGGACACGGGTGCGTCGTGGTGTGTGGGGGCTCGGTGGGTTCCGTGGGGAAGTGGGTCGCGCGCGCGGATCGCTAATTCGGGCGGGGTCAGCGGCCGCCGCACTAATTGTGTCACCATACTGCAGTTCCATGACACGCCGCCATGCTTGTACCCTCACTCAAACCGCCGCTGTTATACCACCATCATATCCAGTTAATTAACGGTAATTAGTATCGATAAGCCCCTAACATTGATTAGCGATGTAGGCATAATTTTCTATTAGTTCATTCGGTTTCTTGAGATTTTCATTTAATATTAAATCACACTTTCCAGCGTCAATTCAGAGACCTGATGCGGAAAAGTGATATGAAAAGTAATGAACACCTTCCCTGAAAGGAATCAGTGACTCGAGAATGATTCTAGAGTTGTAATACGTCTGACTTTTTGCGGGTGACCACAACGAGACCGGTAGGTTCGTATTATTCCTATAACTTAATTGATGCTGAAGAGTGTGCCAAGTTCGGCTATTGTGCGAATGTATTGTATGAGAAAGTAGTACTGACCCGTTCTCGTCCTTTATCTTTTTCTTGCGGCCCCTCTTCTTGGGCTGGTTGAGCATCATCTGCTGTGGGTGCATCATGTGCGCGTGGTGGTCGTGGTGCTGCAGGTGCGGCGGCACGTGGTGCGCTGGCTGGCCCAGCATGGCGCACATGGCGTCCTCCTCCACGAACGAGTAGGGGTCCTCGCACTCGCGCTTGATGCCGTTGTACAGCTCCTCGTCGCGCTTCACCGCCTGCGCGTAGCCGTGGTGCTGGCTCATATCGTACGGCACCTCGGGCTCACGTTTGAACGCGTACGGATCGCCGCCGTACTTGGGGAACGGGAAGTGCTGGTACTGCGGCTCAGGCTGCGGCGGCGGCGGCGCGGGCGGCTCGAAGTGCCGGTAGGGCTCCGGCTCGGGCTCGTAGTGCCTCATGAGCGGCTCGTAGGGCGCGTCGGGAGGTGGCGAGGGCTCTGGCGGCGGCGCGGGCGAGCCCTCCGCGCTCGAGGGCTTGCGGCGCGCCGCCTCGCCGCTGTTGGACGTCTCGTACCCGTCGTCTTGGTTCTCCGTCGGCTTCGGCTTCTCTTCGCCCTCCTCCCTGGAACACACACACACACCACACGGTTAGCGTTATGTTCTTACCGAGCTCTGAACTACCACACACAACAGAAGACAACCGATTCGATTTTGTATAGCTGTGTTGCAAGAATTTCCGGACATGTCTGTCGACACACAAGTGATGATATGAATGCAAAGGGAGCGTATGGAAGAGTTCTTTCATTTTGCGCCGACCCCAGGTACCAGGGGACAAAGGCAGGTAAAAGAAGTGCGTATACAGTGAAGTCGGTAGTTGGGGGCCTCTCCAGAACTGAGTTGGATTACTAACTTTCTTGTGGAGTATAGTGTGGAAAACGGTAGTTTATTGAATTCTTTTAAAACATCAACCCACAAATCCTCGTTGGGCTATAAACTCGTATAATGAGCAGCGCGCCGCATTTCCGAACACGTCTTAACACGGAATACTCGCTATAACATAAAATTAATCTTAAACAAATTACCCGCTATTATGTTCGTTAAACAAATGCCTTATTTTACGTTTATTACCGCAGCGAGCAGTGAATTAAACCATCATTTGATTTGGACCGAGTTTATTACAAGAAGCGGACTAAAGTAGCTTGAGCCGAAGAAAGCTCGGAGCTCTTCGTAACATTTTTTAGCCTACACTACTAGAGTTTCTCCAGCATCGTGGGTGCAGTCACAGAGTCGTTACGAATACCTCGCTATAAAAACATTTAGTTTGAAAAAGTACCAAACCGCTGATCGTGCTGTCTGGCTGATTTGTGGCGACGGATCATCGTTCCTTTGATAAATGTTCGTCGTAGACAGCCAGTGGCGGCCTAACGTCTTTCGTCACGCACATTTTTCACATCACTCTCACGCAAATTCCTACCAGTGCTCCGGGCACGCTGCGAACGAGCGAGAATTATATCAACGTGGAATAAAGCTTTTTGATATACAGTAGCAATCGATTGAAGACAAGTGTAGGTGATTGAACCAGCGAGGTGTCAGAGCAAACTTGACCGTGCGGAGCCAGCGTACGACACAAACTCCAAATGGAATATTTAGATCAGCTGATCATACGAGTGCAGTCGCGACTCGCATCGGACATTATGCCACATGTAATAAACATAAACGGCGCTCAACGAGCTCCATTCATAAAAGTGTTCTCTTGAATTATTACCAACTCACCAGCGCGCTACATACTTGTTATTGGAATTGATGTAGTAAACGCATAGTAGCCGATATTAGTATGCCGTTATGTAACTATTTATGAACTATTAACTAAAATGAATTGTTTATTTAAATGTTCAGATGTTAATGCTAATTTGTTGGATAATAATGTTATTAAAAGTGTATTTATAGCGATACGAGCGGTTGTGGCGTGTACTCGAGTCGTGTCTCGTGTACATGTAAATACGTATAAAATGTTGTGGTTGTCGGGAGCGGGTGCGGGTCGTCTCGTGTTGTGTTGTGCTGTCGGTGCTGCGTGGCACACGGCACAAGGGCGCAGGGGGTGGAATCTGAGAATGTGGCGACAGGTGGGGTGCGTTTGTAATGTACTTACACATTTTGAGCGCAATACGAGCGCTTCGGATACCGCAGCCCGGTGTTGGAGCCGCGTGTGTTCCCACTGAGGGATGGTAGGATATTGTTCTATTTAGTAATAGTTTACTTGTGTTGTAGCGACATGAGCGCAAACGTTTCGCAGTTATCTGTCGGTTCTTTGTTGCAGCTTGTGCACTCTTACAATATTTATGGAGGGCATATGACTGTTATTTAGTTGCATACTGTGTCAATGCACTCGTACAGTTTAGTTAGACAGGCGCTCTGGGCTTGAGTTCAGGAAAGACGGCGCAATGGTTGCCAGATCTTTACCGCCATACAATTCCAAGTTTCGCCACATTTGAAAATCTTAAAGAATACTTTTTTTAGGTTTTAAATACCTCATTTCAATATGCTTTGACCTCCAAGGTCAAGATACAATGCGTTGTGTAACGTGTGAGACTTGTTGTTTCAAGTAAACTGCCTGGCTCGGAGCTACAGTCAGTCACCTATAGTGTGTGTGTGTACGTGACGTGGCGGGGTGCGGGGTGCGCGGGTGGTGGTACAGTGCAGCACTCGCACAGAAGAGCAACGACCCACTTCTGAGCAGATAACGCCGCAGATATTGACTCGATGATTAAAATGTTCGCCGCACGTTGTGATAACTCGAAGGCGCGCTGTGCTCACTACACTCCTACAACATTACTTATAGAACATGCTATACCTACACTACACTGTATAGTGTATACTGTACAGCTACGTATAGATATATCCTACGAGTCGTCGGCGCTTGACGAACGAGCTCTTTATCTCGATGCCCGTTGCTAGCAGCTCCACTCGTGCTGGTTTCTGCACACTACTTATAGGAGACCACGCCAACTTGAGCCTCATTTCCAAACTCTTATTGACCCGCTTTGAAAACGTTGTATTTAGAAGTAGAAATGGTGTACAATTAAATTGCAACGCAGTTCTGTGCGGAGTGCGGACACGTCATAGTCAGCGAGGGAGGACACTTCCTCCTGTAGATATACACAGTACGTGTGTGCTGTACGCTATTGTTACATCTACACTCGTATTTCATATAACTCAGTCGACTCGTCCGCAGATTCCACAATTTAGCGATTTTTCTAAACGGTTGCTGCGAAGTAAAATTAACGTTATGCCTGCCTAGGTACCGTTAACCTCTTTAATTCGTCAAGAATTTTTATGCACATATGCGATGTCGGGCTCTCGCACAAAATGTTATGCCGACACATAAGGTAAAACGAAAATGTATGTTTAACAAGCGTGCAAATAGGCTTAGCTGAGGTGTCCAGCTATTATTATTAAATCATGTAGTTGTGGAATGCGTGTAGACTGTAAACGTGGATGCGTGGATGTCATTGAGTGGTGTCGGTCGATGCTATGATAAAGGTTTCGTCCTACAAGTGACAGGGAGACACCGGGAGGTGACCGGCGGCCCGTAAAAACGAACCCGGCCGCATCACGCCAACCGACACACACCTACCTACCCGCGTATACACTGTATACGTACAGCTGTACGTACTCGCACACTATGTGGGAGTGAGCCCGACCGACCTATACAGACCTATGTCCCAGGGTTTCATTTATTGCGCCGGTACTAAGGCCGGAGTTATGAAATCACTCAAACAACGCCTGCTAAGCAGCCTCATTCGCGTAGCTGTCAGAACATCATCTCAACATAATTTGTGTCAAATTCATACAAGTTAATAATCGTATTATCATTTCGAAAGGAGGCGAAGCTACTCCAAATCGATATAACCGAAAGAGTTTATGAATTCAGCCCTCAGCCCCAGCTGCAGATAGAGAAATGATCCCACGATCGTACACCTAAGAATGACACTTATCGGATTAAAAAAAAACTTCAAAGGCGGGTAGGTTAGCAACACAAGTGAAGAGCGTACGGTACCTATCTGTGAATAGTTAATTAGGCAAGTGTTCGAAACGATACTGCGTTTCTTAAATGAGTTTTTGCGAAGAGTAGTTATGTAAGTAGGAGCAGCGAGCACGAAGCCCGGAGCTCCGAGTCGGCGAGGCGGCTGGGAGAGGCAATGTGTCTTGTTTCGACGCCGCCGTTGCTATGGTTCGGATCGATGGCGGTCGCGCGATCTGACGGCACACACTTATTAAGTACTCAGTATCTTTATACTCGCTGCTGAATATTGTATGTGATAAACGCTGTCCTGTCCCCCCTTACTTATAAATTACTAGTTGTCGACGAGGCCCGAGGAGCGCTGCGATTACGTAGTTTACGATTGAATCGCGTTATTCAACATTTTGTAGTTTTAAGGCTTCTCTGGGGAGCTGCGGACCCGACTGCGACTATAGAAAAGCTCCGCAAGTTTTTGATAGACTTCTTTTTGAGTATAATTTTGATACAATGTCCTTTGTTGACGCATTTCCAAACGAATCTGTTGCGCAACTCGAACTTTTTGTGTTAACAATTAGAAGCCTTTAAACGGGTAAACAAAAACTTGGTCACGTTCCCAACTTCTAGAACATCAGGTGAAGCGAGGATTTCACAATTAAATGAAGACTCCTAGCTAGATCAAGTTGTTGGTGTGTGTTGGTGTGCTAGTAATTCTGAATGAATAGAAAGTTTTCCCGATCGTTGTAATTATTTAATGTATTTTCGAGCACAGTCGCGTATGTGTACAATTTTTGGCGTGTTAGTAAACTTGTCGCAATTTATTACAGAATAGTGAACACATACTTCCTTAAGTAAAACAGCTGCTTTCGACGTCATTTTACTTTTTACTTTTACATTACTACAAGGACACAATTCTTTACTTATTCCGTCGTAAGTATCTCACATGTCGGAGATAGATCCCTCTTTAGAACGGCATGTTTCCAGCCTTGGACTGCAGTTAGCAAAGAAGACAGATTGCCAGCCTCAGCTTTGCTTCAAAAACTGGTTTTAAGCTCATTAGCAAGTTATAAACACTTGCACTTGGCGTTAACTATACGTAAACGTATACAGTTGAAGTACATCAGGTGGCCGAAGTAACAAGTCTTGAAGTCGGAGCGTACTGTGCGTAGGTATCTGTCTACCTACGAGATCGGAGTACGGACGAATAAATTTGCGTGGCTGTACGGTTTCCGTTCACAACGGAAAAAGTTTTTATGAGTGAGTTGAGTTGAGCGTGTGTTTGGCACAATCGTGCTTGATAGAGTAATGTCAAGTGTCAAGGGTAGGGCTGGCATTAGTGCGGCGCGGGTCTTTCCTTATTGTCTCATGGCTTGTATACATTTAGGTAGCTAATGAGCATACTTCATTAGCCAAACGAAACCCAACACTGGACCGACATATAAAACAAAATTGCGATGCTGGAGTCATTTTTATCGGTGATCGCTTTACCAGCTCTCTCGCATTCTGAGTGAGTATTATAATACTAATACCATTTGGACAAATAAGCAAAATTCTCTTTCCGCTCCAAAAAGGATCGAGGTCACAAGTTTTCTGCCTAGAATACTGTCTGTTAAGTGTATTCGTCTGTCTGAAAACGACACGACTTTGCGCCTTGGAATACGGTCCTAGGTTTTCTCAATCAATAACTGAGCTACCACAAAGGCCAATGGCCTAGAACAGCGCAAAAAATATATAAAAAACTCGCTAAACGCCGTATTTGGGTATCTAAGCGATTTTTATAGTGCAACTTATTTTAGGTATTCGAATTCCTCTTCCCCCATTGTTATGTTTGCTTAGCAACCCTACTCACGGCTCATAGGAGTCATAGGCCAGTGTCTAGGTAATACGAATTAGCGCGGAGAGCGCGCTGTGGAATTGTGCGTTTTTTATCTGTAGCTGCCACGGGCCACGTGTAAACGCTTAGGTAATTGCGTTTCGAGACACAATTCTAAGAGACGGGCAAGTTCGAACAGCAAGGCGAATGGGATTCGACGGGCGGCGCACCGCGGCTTAGGGTATGAACAGACGCTATAGAGCGCGACGCCAGGGCGCTCCTTCAAAGCAGGGGGCTCTAATCAGCATTGTGTGTATTGTGGACTGCGATAAGCAGTTGATTCAGCTCATGAAAATTAAAATATGAGTAAGGAACATTTTGGACTTATACAAGCAGTATCCTTACTTTCATTTCGAAGGTGGTCCTTACACTGTACACCATGTTCGTTAACTGTGGCTTTAACTATTTACTTCTCAAGGCAAAGAATAGTGATTCAATGAAACCTATTAGATATAATTAAGTATGTATTTAAGCTTGCAACACCATATTAACTGTGTGAAGAAATAAACATTTTCAATAAGTATTAGATTTGATTGGCTTTAAAAAACGACAGACTAAAAGAAGAAGAGGGTAATACATACCTATATTTCTGTGAAAATCAGATGAACTTAGCAGGCACACAACGAGAAGAGTACCTACCTAGATAAAGTGATGCCTTACTTATCGGCGCACAATAAATAGTCGGAGGTGTGTAGGTAAGCTAGTTTTATTCATACTCAGTGTTTCTACACGTCAACTTTGCTTATGGGCTAATCATAGCAAGTGGTATCAACGCGAGATTTTTTATACAGATTGGTCACGTAACGAGCACTCTACGTCACGACAAACTGAATTTAACGCAACGGACCATAAAGTGTTAACTTATTATACTAATGACGATGACCCGAGGTAATCCTCATTATGATTACCCCACGGAAGGAACTATGCGAGGAAATGCAATAGAAAACTATGAGAAAAACTGAAGCGGTATTACTGCCGGGTAGTAACGAGCACTCGTGTGTCGTGTACTACGGACCACCTAGCTACTACCCGGGAACAGGACCCATGTCATAAAGACCTGACGTCTGGCAAATGCGACGCTAGGAGGCGCGCAACGGATAGTTTATAGCACAAGCATGAATTCAAACACGCATTTACTTAAATTCCCTCATTAAGTTAACAACTAGCTTTTCTAAAATGAATTAGTATAGAAGCTAACTCGAATCGTTACGTACAATTAATGCCAGGTAAGAACATAAAACAGTACCCGCTGCCTTCAACCTGCATGCTGAGAGGAGGTCCCGCGCCTCGGTCCGCACAATCAGCATGTTGTGACATTACGTGCACTATGGGGCATTGTTCCCCTGCTCAGCGCTGTCGCAATACGTTTCAAGAATCCACGTTTACTGAACTTAGGTAATTCTGTGTCTTCTTCTAGGTCATTGAGAAATGCAATCACACTGCCATGCGGATTTGACGGCGTCCCGTTACTTCGGGATCTCATTTCGTGTTGCTACGTCCATTTTGTGCTTAGCTGAGCAACTGTGTGAGTGGGGGTTTCCGTATTTCTGCCGTTCGTGTAGTTTTGACGCCCAACATTTCTTGTTAGTCTATTTGAGGAAGTTCGATTGATGTTCGTAACAGTAATGTAAGAATGGTAGAGCATTTTGAAAATTCTCGTAACCCTCATTAGGTGTAAAATTAGGGTGATTTTATCAATTACCAACATCTGAGGACTGACTAAAGCGTGATTGATAATTCATAATGGGTTTTCGCATCAAACAAAAGACCTGGGGACCTATTTCGAAAGGTGTTCTCCCATGAATTTGGATCTGGAAACACATAACCTCGAGCCGGCTGGGTGATGTTAGTTACACTATAGGTAGTGTGTACATATGTGCAGTTGCCGTAAAGGCTGGCCGCACAAAGCGCAGGTGCACGGAATGGGCAGTGCGTCTGCGAGACGTGCGGCGTGGAGGGCGCATCGACATCGACGTGTCTGCATGAGCAGCTCTACGCTTACAAGCTCTTTGTTGGAACAACGCTACTATTTCCCAAATATTTAGGAATTAAACTTCGCTTTATAACATAACATTAGGCTTGTATTCCCAAAAGGGTTGGCAAAAGGTAAGTTAGAAAGTTAAGTCCCATGTAGGTAGGTTCAAGCAAATAGGGCCTAATGCATTTAATCGGGTACAAGTCCAAAATTCGCGCTTAGAATTTCAGAAAAGCCATTCCTAATGAAAAAACATTCTACTAGGTCATGGCTTCATATTCCAGAACAACCACTTCCAATGATTCTGTCTGCATATCTTTTTAGCAGTTAGTTGATACATAGATGGCGTTAGTGTATAGTCGGCGAGTTCAGCGCGGTGCAGGCGTGTGCAGCGTGTGACGTCACTGATGACTTTAGCTCTCCAAGTCATCCGAGATAATTGCTTGGAGCCTTGACGACGCTACGATGTTTCCAACGCCATGACACTCAAGTTTTTGTTATACAGCACTAGTGCTAACTGCGTGCGTATGTCTAATTCCAGGTAATTTATTTTGGCATTTCGGCGGACTCTCGTATCGCAGGCAAAGACACATTTTGGGTAAATGAATCAACGAATATTTTCGAACGGACTTTACTGTTATCAAGAAGGGGTGCCCAAATGTTTTGGTATCAAATTGGCTCTTGCCAGTCACCTATTGTTTCGATTGCGTCTTGGGTTCTGTCTCTAGGGCGCCGCAGGCTAGGTATAACATCCGAAGAGCACGGCAGGGGCAATTGTTTAACAATAGTAGAACTCAATGATATGTTTGAAGACTGATTGCATAACATTTGCATTCCGCTCTGATTGGCTGGGGGCGGGTTGACGAGTTACTAGCTCTTTGAAAATCGGGGTAATTTACGGGTTGATACAAAAACTATGGACAAAACATGGAAGGAACTCCATCCAACCGTGGCATACCGATTTGAAAGCAAGCCGATTTGAGTTTTTTGTTCACTTCGGAACTTCTAACAAAAGAATAGTCCCCATAATACGAATACCAGGGGAGCCGTATGAAGGTGTATCGTTTGCAATAGGATTCTTTAGCTTCCAACGTGTCTTGTTCGTCTGTGAGCACGTGTCGCGCTGCGGAGGAGCACCTCCGCGACATCCACACACATCGTCAAGGCGAAGCAGCGAGAGGTCTTTATTCAACTCGCAATTAGATAAGCTAGCGCACACACCAACAAATTGTAAACATGCCCAGCACAAATGTCCGAACACGAGTTTTTACATGTATGGATTGTATTTTGTTTTTGTTATCAGATAACGCGTACGTACGCCACTACGCCAGCTTATCTCAGGATTTCCTCTCGTTCGCTCGTCGAGCCGTCGATCGACTAGTAGGTAACAATCTTCAGCGTATTATTATGATCTTGGAATATAATTAAATATAATTACTATATTATGTACGCTGTGACTTTTTGTACATTATAATAATTTCCCAGGGGACAGAGTTTAACTGTGCTAGTTTACAATAGAGTTGGCAATTACTTTTGTATTTTTTGAGATGTTCCATTTGCAAAGATTTAACTGACAAGCAACATCGAAACATTGCTTGTTGTCTCTTATAAACGCCTGAGCTCCAAGGCTGGTACATACTCCAGAATATTAGTGATCTGACTTTGAGCAGAAAAATGAAATATGTGGTCCAGTAGTTGAGTTCAACCTAGTAAGTAGGAGGAAAAAATAAGGAAATGCCATACATTGACACAAAACATGTCTTTAAAATATGTGCACTGTTAAACATACAACTTCAATAAAGACTGCTCTGGTGATACAAACAGTTCCTGCTGAAGAAACCTTATATTGGAGATGTGATGAACTGAAGGAGTGTGCAGATGTACATGACATAATTATAAGTATTGCTGCCCCTAGTATCCTTCAGAAACGTCATGACATAAGAAATGTATATAACTGAGCATATAATTCAGTTTTTCATATTTTTCTTCCCACATTTTGGTCATAATGAGACAATGAGTTACACCTTAAAAAGAATACGACCTTAAAAAGAATTTGACGGCACGGTTGGCGCAGTGGCTGAGCGATTGACTGCTGCGCTGCGTGTCGCGGGTTCGATCCCCGCACGGAACAAATATTTGTATGGCCTACAGATAGTTGTTCCGGGTCTGGTTGTTTGTATATGTGACTTTAAATGTTTGTAAACGCACCCACGATACAGGAGAAATTCCTAGTGTGGGGCAACGTTTTTTTAAAAAAAAAAAAAAAAAATACACAGAAATATGCAGAATAATATACAAATACATTTTCTTTACATTATTTTGTGTGCTGATATATGAAAGGGTGGGCAATCTCCTGCCATCATAAAATAAATACTACTATGGGAATATATGTATACTCTAGCAATTGATTTGATAGTGGCCTATGTACCTAATCTAGTACCAGTAGGCCAATAGCCCGTGTTGATTGATTGAAATAAACAAAATCAATTGTATTTCATTCAACAATCAATGAATTACATAGGCATATAGACTTCAGGGAAATTATGGTATAGGTATACCTGTCCAAATGTGTAGTGTTAGAGGTATACAACAAAATAATTAAACTAACGGAGTGCTAAGTTGTTAGTGAAACCAGGTGAGAGTTCATAACTGTTACATAACTAACCACAGTTTTAAGCAATTTTATTTTACTTAGTTCTCTTACATAACCCTAAGTTTTGGCACTAACTGCACTTAGACCAAACACTCACTAAAGTTAGTGTTGCATTTTAGTTTCAAACTAACTTGTGAAAGATACTGAAAACCTCTTCAGTAACTAACTTGTTTGATTTCATGTATTCCTGCTATAGTATAATAATATGTGTGGGTATGAGCGATTGTGTGTGCAGAATACTAATATTGCTAATAATAGTATTAGACTATAGTATATTGTTGTTTGCAATCCATACAGAAATTACCTTCTATATTAAATTATTTTTCATTTGGAAAATAATTAAAGAGAAAACGTTAGTTCCTGAACATGGTAACAATTAGTGAAGGAAAACCATTCTAAATATTGTTTTGAGGTCGACTTATCAAGTGGTGAAACATTTTGTCCTCACACACAAGTGTCCACTGTATAGGACAATAGGTATACTTGCAAAGAGCTATATTTATAGGAGCTTGTACCACTACAAGTACTATGTGTGTCATAGGCTGGATGTGAGTATATTTGGTGGTCACTACACTTGGCAACAGGTTTCAAAACTTAAGTAATTGATTATAGTGCTTTGTGTGGGCAATAGGCAACTATTAACTTTTTATGGACAGGCATTATAGTTATCAACATAAATTTTTGATAAACCTGATGAACACCTTTGCATGCTGAATGGTAAAATATGACTGAGCTTTGATATTTATTTAACAACTGTTGTGTATTACCCATATTTGCAAAATAAAATTCAATTCTATTCACCTAGAGCAAACATTTACTGGGGTGATGATAATTATGACCATAGTACACATTGGTTCACATTGGATTTCTGCGTACCACTATGGTTGACGCCAAATAAACGTGTAATAACGGTCATTGACCCACATACATTTATTGTCATACTTAATTCCGAAAACAGATATACTGACATAAAGCTGTCCTGAATGTACATCTATCGTGATCCTTTACTTTTTTTTTTTGCAATGAAAAACAATTCATAATTTATTGACCGAGTATCTATGCAGAGACATTAAGAAAAGCACAATGAACTTTATTGCAGGTTTATCTGACGCTTACCATAGTACTATATTTAAACTATTTTTTTTTTATTATTTAATTTAGCATGTTCTACAGTTTAGAACTTCTACACAACACACAAAGAGCACTGACAACTTTATTCTTAGTGCTATCAGTTTGTGTTGAGTAATGTAAGCCAATAATTTACACATGCATTATGTAGCATATAGCTAATCATATGTAAATACAGTGAAATCTTATAAAAATATTATGTCAATATTTGAGATAAGCTAATGTGTAATGTATAGTCAGCTTAATGGGCTGTGTGTTAACAAATACTCAGTGTGAATATAACAATAAGTTGTCAACTAACTTACCCCGCACTAGGTGCACCAAACACGGAGTTTGTGTGTGAGGAGAGCCACTCACAATCACTCAGACACAGCATCACAACACACCACACACTATATCTTCCTAAATATCAATGACTACACATAAGCATTCTTCAATGTGTGCTTCATCAGACTGAATCATTGCTCATCATCAAGATTGATGGACATTCACACCACCATTATGTTTGTTTATATTGTCAATTTATGCTTCATTTATCAGCTGAGCTTCTACAAATTGTAAATCAAAATGAACTCCAGATTGATGTTTATTACATCATTAAATTAATTCATAATAACTATAAATCAAATGCTCCTAAATATGTTTTAAGTAACGTAAGTTAGCAAGTTATGACTTACAGATAATTTGTTTATATAAAACAGAGCACATTTTCCCTGTACTCTGAGTGACTAGTAGTGAGCAGTAGACAGTGATGTTAGAATTGTTCATTTAATAGATTGAGCTTGTGACTAGAAACAAACATGTTCCAAATGTGTTAAATATGCAAAGTGTTGTGCCACAGGAACCATTAACATTTAAGGCAAATTCAAATAATTTAAAAACTAGCCTGGCATGGGCAGATACTACTATCCAGTTTGAACACTGTTCAACAAAGAATGCAGAGATAAAACCACTTTGTGTGCAATCATGAGCATGATGTAACTCAGTCACTTGAAAACCTGTAGTCCTTCTAGTTTTATCACTCCTACCAGTTTGTTAATAGTTTGCTAAGCAGGTAAATGACCTGAGAGTAGGTAGGCACCGTATACAATGCTAACACACGCTCGCAGCCACGAGTATCACCTAAACACGGGGCCACCGGTGCTCACATGGACTGCACACCCTGCCCAGCACGTCCCTGCACGCTCACTGTCACAATCACATCAAACACTAATTGAAACTGTTTAATGAGCAATCAAAGACAACATAACAAGCAGCCGGTCATACAGCGGCTCACTCTCACTAGCACTGTGACACTCTGCACACACACACTGCACTCCAGTGCTCCAAGCGCCGGGTTGCGCCGCCGGGGGCCGAGCGCCACTCCTGGACCTCTCATAGGCACAGTCACAACCTAACCTCAAAATGCACACTAAAACGAACAATTCACAATCAGCCAGATGTTAGCAAAGACGACAAACACACATGACATCACCCGCCGCGGAGCCGCACGAAATTTCACAAAGAACGCGAACGCTGGCCGTGCGAGGCTAGCAGTATGGATTTGTGGGCAAAATGCTTTGTTTGAGTAGGTAGGTACGTACTCGCAGCCTTCACTGCATATAGCTATAGGTAGGTAGGCGCGTATATTAGGTATGTGTAGTGTGTAGTGCACGGGTTATATGCACCTAGCCATAATTCACTCGGGCGTTTGGTGAGCGCCACGGTCGGGCCACAGCGAGGCCGAGCGCCTCTCGCGCCGCCCTTTGTCTCGGGGACGGCGCGACAGGTTTCGTGCGCCCCGCAAAAACTGTAAACACGATTCTGATTTACGATCCCGGCTGGCCGAGTCATTCATATATCGGTGCCTCCTGCACCGGGGCTGAGCGGGCGGAGCGGTCACGCTCGGCCGCCGCGCTCGCTGCTCGATCGCTATCAGCCTGGCGCGGTGTCCTCGCCTCGGCTCGCGAGCACTAGCGCGAGCGGACGATGCGACCGTTTCGAAATGGCGCAACGCGGAGGCCGTGACGCCGCGACCGCACGAGCGAGAGAATGTCCGCTCGGCGCGAGCGAGAAACGAGCGCGGACGGGCCGTTTCGCAACCTCGGATGGGCTCGCGGGGACCGAAATATCCACGACGTAAGAACGCGGGCGGAACGAGCACGGCACGCTGCAGGCGATGGGTGCGGGCGACGAGACACAATACTCACGGCCTGGCCACTCGCAGCGGGTCAGCAGCGCCGGCGTCCATGGCGCGCCCAGGCCCTGGCCGCGGCCGGGCTCCGGGCCGTCGGCCGAGCGACGCAACACTCTCTCCGATCTCACTCGGAACGCGACGACGAACACCGTCGCATCATCTTGACGACACAGCACATCGACCACGGCACTTCTATACGCGTATAAACACTCCGCGAACGGTGTTTTGTTACATCGGTTGACTTTTCTTTGAAAAATCAATATACATTTTCCCAGAGTTTAGAGATACGGACGAGTCGATGTCCAGCGCAGGTTAGGTGCGTGAAGTTTGCAAGCTTTTTTAGCGCACCGGTGTTACCAACATTTTTTTGCCCATTTTTTGTTTTGGGTGTTGTGATTTTTTTTCTAGTGATTTGCTGCGCACTTCACTCTAGTCGCGTAGCGTTGGGTCTCCCATAATGCTCGCGTGTCGCGTACAGTGGCGCCACTATTTGAAATAGTAAACTACAGACATTGATAGAAGTGTAGGTTTGAGTTGTGAAATTATAACAAAAAGTTAATGTAGTTAAATATTTATTTACCATAATATGATTAAACTATTTACAAATCTCATGAGTTCCTGCTTAAATCTGTACACAATCAATGAGCATAAAATAATCTTATACCTACTTAGACTCTTCTTAATATTAGGTATATGAATTATGAAGTATTAAATAAATGGTAGTACATACACAGTACAATTATCATTCATTTATCATCCAAAAACGTAATCTTGAGTCGTTTGCGTAGTTTAAGCGTTTCGGAATTAAGTTGGAGGAGTTGAATCTCACTTTAAGCATAAAAAGTGAAGAGATCACACCTCCACTTGATCCTTCACGCGTCGATGGTCTGTGTTGTCGCAGCAGCAGTTTACTTCCAGAGTGGCCAGTACGATGACATCGGCGACAAGACGAGGCGGCTTCACGCGTGAGCTGGAAAGATAGATCTGGCAGCACATGGCTCAAACTGTCAAGATCCCCTGTCCAACTCAGACGTGAGGCCTAGCACGTGGAGCTTTCCGGTGAACTCTGAAAAACAAAATTAATATTTATACGACATGAATGTTTTCTGGTGCGTGTTTGTTCAGTGTGACAATCGTAGCGTGCGCACTCGATATGGAGCCGGGCGGCTCGCTATCACCGCTCGAAAAGGTGCGGCTAATGTTTTCTGATAAGAGCAACGCTTTTCCCTGTCGCGTCAGCGACCCTGCATAGCTGTGTAGCGAATGTAGCCGCAATCTAATTATGGCCACATTAAGAAGATAATTTGTACATACTCCGAGCGGCAAATCACACGGAGCGAGCCCACACATGTGCCATTGGACCACCATATGTTATTACGTAATCGTAGTCGTTTTGTATTAACAGTGACACTAATTCAACCGCTAAACTGTCGGCACATGAACGACCACGGAGTAAGCACGGACAGTGACGGAATGATTTACATCGCATTAGGTAGCTGGATAGGTGCGGCTGCCACGTCGACGGTTGCTATCGAGGCACGAGTACAAGATAAAATAAAAGATTGAGTATCACCAGGGTCCGAAAAATGGAACGACACCGTCACCCGAGCACCGGCGAGGACTCCCGGGTCCCGGCGGCGAGGGGCTCCAGCACAAGAACAACACGCGCAGTCGTCTGCACAGTCAATCGTAATCACAGCTCACACTCCGATAGAGACCCGATCGATCGATGGGCCCATATTTATACTTTCGTCGATATCTTCAGATATGATATCGGTGTTCCGACACGAGGCACAAACGTCCACCATGATCGTGATAAGATTCGATGGAACGGGGAATCGATTGGCCCCCGTCAGCCGTATCAGGCGCGCAAACACTCCACTCAGCCAATCGGCAAGGTATCGGTGATAAGCGGCGCGCTGGCGGCGCGGGCGCTGCGCCGGCGCCCCACGCACCCGCGCGCCTGGCGACCGCGGCCTATCTGTTGACAACGATACCACCTCCGAGCCTAGCTCTCTTGTTTGCAGTTGAGATACACCTTTATTACATTATAATTATTATCTAGCTGCTGCTGGCAGATAATTTCATTGCTTTTCATAGAGAGAGGCGAAGTCTATCGGTAGATGCTAGAGTAGGAAATGCAACATTTCTTTCCAATGATTCATGATGATAACAGTATTTCGATACTTGCGTCATAACAACAGGACACAAACACATGCAGATGAATCAAAACATAGTTACAAAGACATAAGAAACTAAAAAGTGTGTCGTTACAAGAGACCATCAGTAATTTAGTGTGACTCTAGGAAAGATTTATTAAATGCGAAAATACAACATGGTTGATACGAACCTTAAACTATGATACGTGATACGTGGAAGAATTTCGACACGATAGATAAGGTGGTAAAGGCGCATATCAAACGGTGTCATTTGATAAGACACAAAGTGTGTGCTTTCTGGAGCATATCATACACCTGTACGAGTACACAACTAAATATTACTGTCATTTTGTGAATTTACTCGCAGGGTAATAAATCCTTCTTCAGCAAATGACATGGCAGACTCGCTCGCCTCGTTGCTAACCTCGTTGTAAGTAGGTAGTTGATCTATCGGTCAAAGTTTCCTTCCAAGTTAAACACATATAATAAGTATACTAATTTGGGTTTTCCTGTGGGAAAAAATACTCAATTAGATATAGCCCGGGATGGAAGTAGTGTCTGATAACAGCGATAGGCTCGCCCTCAGTGTTGAAATTATTTATTGGTGGCTGATATAAGTCTACAGTATATAATTTCATCAATTCAAATAGTAATCACGTAGATTTCACTGCTTCATGTCATCATCTGCCTAGCCTTTTCTCAACTATGTTGGGGTCGGCTTCCAGTCTATCCGGATGCAGCTGAATACCAGTATTTTACATGGAGCGACTGCCTTTCTGACCTCCACAACCCAGTTAGTACCGGGTAATACGATACCTCTTGGTGAGACTGGTTGTCAGACTTTCGGGCCACTGACTACTTGTAACGACTGTCAAAGATCTTCAAATGATAGCAAACGGCTCAACGGCTTAACGTGCTTTCCGAGGCACGGAGAAAACTCGGTATGAAATGAGTGGTCACCTATCCACAGACCCACCTAGGCAAGCGCGGCTTAATCTGAAGATTGATCCGAGCGGCTGGTATAATTTTACACAAAAACTACTTCATTCTGATTCCCAAATATAGACAAAATAAATGCCTAGTTAAGTTGGGGATCACTGCTCTTCTTCTCAGCGTGTCGATGGCAATCTGAATTGTGGCAGACGTGGCTCAATTCTGAGCCACGTCTGTTATGTACTGTAGGTAGGTACTTGACAATTAATAAATAATTTAAAGCTCACAAAAATGGCTGGCTGAGATGGTGATTATTAGATATTCAATGAAAAGAGAAATGACTGCAATATAAACATGGACAGGAGGATGATTGAACCACGCCGCGCTCCTAAATAAAACCTAGCCCCTCTAATCCATCGCCTTAACCGTAGGCACACTATCAACATATCCGAGGTCATCCAAAGTGCTGCTTTATTGAAGTTATCAGATCCTAGATTACCACGCCGGCGCCCAATACGTACGGCTTTGTGATTAGGACATGTTTCACAATTATCCTTGATACAGGTGACTCAGCTATTTTCACCAGTTTCCGACTTAATACCTGAACGCCGTGTGAAGTACTAGTTTATGCTGCAAGGAACGGCGGCTGAAAATAGGTGTAGCAAGTGTGGGAGAAGGACTCTCCCACACTCCGTAGCCGCGTGAACTCCAGTGCACGCGGCTACGGTTACGAGTTTAGGCTGGTTGAAACGGACTTTGCACTTTTTGGTCACTAACTTAGGGTGAAATTTTTTAATCGGTATTTTAAGCTAAAGGAGCAAAATAATTATTAAAATAAGGTTTTGGCTATGTTTAAATTAATTGAAAAGAGTAGAATACCTAGACAAAAAAATTAATTGTTTTTCGCGTCTTTTTTATTAGTCTGATAAATTTAATGTCATCGACTTCCACGAAATACTTGAAACCTCTTTACCAAAAGTTTCAAACGAAACGATGACTAAAAAGGTTTATCAATATCTGATAAGGTCTACTTATCGGAGGTCTACGTGTGCAAAGTGTGATGCTCTCTATTCTAGAATTTGTTTGGACTTGTGTGTGCACTAGTTCGAGGAAATTATTATTGAAAACCAAATTCTTGAGTGCCACCTTTCAGTGTGTAAACACTGAGTGTAAGATAAGGATTTCTCAACAAACAAATAGTCACATGGGTGAATGGGTGGTGTAATCAAACACTGTAAACATATTATGGTTACTAACTGTTGACAACGCCCGGCGGGCGGCGCCCTAGCTCCACATGCTCCCACCAACCTACTGTTACGAAATATTATTTAGAAACAGTGACAACTGTCTGCGACAACCGGGCTCGTTGTTTAAACATGAAATGTTTTTGTCCGAAAATAAACTCAGAACATCCAGC
The DNA here is from genome assembly GCA_964057025.1 of Standfussiana lucernea. NCBI lineage: Eukaryota > Metazoa > Arthropoda > Insecta > Lepidoptera > Noctuidae > Standfussiana > Standfussiana lucernea. Next base: position 12,484,778 of record OZ059809.1, read on the forward strand.
ATCATCTCGGCTGATCTGGTCTCTGGTAGCCTATAGTATAGTAGACATTGAGTTCAGCAAGATGCCAGACTGTTCATCGGATTCTAAAAAAACATAAAGGCGGGTAAAAATACCTAAAAATCACACGCTACACTCTGGGTGTACAAATAAATATCACCATTTCTACATTCAATAACTACTGCATTAAGCTGTTTCGGTTGCCGCTTACAAGTCTGCTCACACCCGTAGAGCGAGAGCGCGACACATACGTACGACACCATTCATCATAAAACATAAACAAAACAACTATGTTACGAGGTAAAATCAATCGATGCACTGTCCGAGTGCAGCCGATGAATCAAACCTATACAAAATAAGAAATAAAATCGTGAGCAGTATGAATATTGCGACCCGCCCGCGCCCTGCCCGCGAGCGGGCGGCTGGCTGGGCGGCCGGGAGCCGGCGGCCGGCGCACACCGCGCGAGCGGGGGTGGGGCCGGCCCCGGAGGGCGGTGGGGCGCGCCCCGGCGGCGGCGGCCGTGAACTGGAACTTCGGAAACTTCTGTCGTATTGTGTTTACATTGAACTTTGTTATGTGGGTTAAAGTTAAGCCAGAGTTCACAACGTGTGTGCCGCCCGCTTTACTCGATTGCAAAGTTCACTCTCAAGTTTGTCGTATCGATTTTCATCTCGTGTTTACCAAATGTTTCAAGGTTGCAGACGTTTTCAGATATTAGGTTATGATCGGATGTAATGTAGACTTGCTGGCTACACAAACTTTTGTTGAAAAGTACTTCGACAATCTGCCAAAATCTGCCTATGATTTCCACCGGGACAACTGCGGCGGGTGAGACGTCGCGGACTGAACTGGGTTAGGGACTATTACTTACTTAATGTAAGATCACTTTAAGATTGCAGATATTTTTGTTAACTACATATGCTCCAATTTGCTGGAATTTGTGAAAAAATATAATAACTTAATTCATTTTAAGGTCTAAAATTATGAAGCTGACAAACTCAGCAAAAACATTGTTATTATAAATTCGAATGATATCAAAACAATGCTGAATAGTGTAAGTGTCGCAGCGCAAGCGCATACAGGTCTCACATTCTTCGCGACCGTGACGTCACAATGAGACGACCTCTCCGCGCACACGTGATCATGATTATATTTCCATAACATTAGTTTTTATAGAAAAACCAACACAACTCACATCGTGTAGTTTTAGTTCCAAATGTACCTCAAGCACAGATCTTAATTTATCAAGATCAGAATGTCGTGGCACAAGATTAGCAGCGGCTGCACCAGCCCCCGTATTCACAACGTTTCGATTCCATTTCGATTTCGGAAAGTCAAATGTCTATCTCGCTCGTTTTCTTAATGCCAAAAAAAGGTAGACATAAGACTTTCCGAAATCGAAATCGAATCGAAGCGTTGTGAATACGGGGGGCAGATGTGGAATTTGGTGAGTATCATCCGACTTGCAAGCATACCTCAGGCTCACCATACTCTCCTAGATGTAACAGGTCATTACTAAACTAAAAGTGAAGTCAGTCATCATAATCATTTGAAAGCGTTGCACCACGGGCGCGCCAACCATAAGATGTCTTGATCCTTGACCTGCCCTGCGAAAAAACCACGGATGCTTCATCTGCTGCAGAATTAATTCAGCTTCAATTTGACATTTTCAAAGTCTACTTCTTTTCTGTCCATTGACTACTCTACTTACTCACAATGCCCACCTAATATTTTAGCTATCTGGACTGCTTCGTCAATCGAACTCAAACTCAATTCTTCAAAGTTCTCATAGACCTACAGTCATGAGGTCATGTAAGGAGAGCTGGCTTTAAAGTTGCTTGTAAAATTACTACTGCAGATCTTTTAATGTTGTCTTTTGCTGACTTGTGGGAACGTCGGTTCTCTTACATATAAGTGGGCGATCTGGATTCTGCCCAAAACTATCTAGTGCTCGTAACAGTCTGTGCGCCGTCTGTGGGAAGTTTAAAAAAATTATCAGTTAAATAAAACGAAACTAAAACAAAAGCGGAAAGCCATGGGCTCGAGGATAGAGGCCTATGGCCAACTGTGGAATTATGTATAGTGGCTCATGCTGACAGTAAAACTAATAAATTGGTTTTCTACTTGAATCATAGCACCGACGGTGACAGCGTAATACTTCACTACCAACCAAGACATACCGTACCCATACTACCTACCATCCACTAGTCCGAAAGTAATAGCATCACATGAGGGTAGCTGAGCAGTTAATGTTGTGCTTCAACTTTCGTAAAGAAACTGCCTTTCTAGCATGGAGGCTTGTTAATAAGAATAAATGTTAAAATCGAGTGTGATTTTGGTTTAACGAAATTAATTGACAGGTCAGCTATTGCTAAAGGTAGAGCCGCTGGCGGGTGGTGGACTGGTGTCAAAGGAGGAGGTTTGCAAGCTGACAATATTTGTTTAACTGCGCACTGCGTCCCTGGCCACATTACACGCAATACATTTGGGTGTGAGTGCGCGTATCGTGTGCGCATCGGCCGGCCGGCCCCGCCGCACTATCTGATAACAGCCACACCTGAACCTATTTTTCCTTATCACACAGGTTCCAGATAAACTTTCTCTAAATTAGTTTTTTGGTGCAGTTATCCTACAATTTAAATAACTTACTTACAAATATTATGTAGTATATTTTAATACTATTGTAGGTACCTACTACGAGTATAATACCTCGTATTTAAAATCTTATCTTAATTTAATTAAGATTGGAGTAATCTTCACCATATAATCAAATATGTATGTTGAATATAAATGTTGTAAGTAGAAGTTCATAGGTAGTCACGTGTTTACTCACATTACTAGTTATCTTCAATATTAAACTGAATATCAAGAATACTAAATATTTGCTGTTCTTTCTCATTTTTCGATGTGGACATGATTAGTTTGGCAGATCTGCTTACAATAAGTTCTGCATTATACGTATAGAGGGTAATAACGATAACTTGAAAATAAATTCATCCCATGAAAGAAGCTGGATAGTGGAAGTTTAGGACCCGAGAGACGACACCTTCAGTCAACATAACAGTGGGTTTCATAGGACACCCTCCATCAGCCTGCCAGCTGATTCCATGAACCAATTACATTGGAGCAATGAGTATTGTTATCTTAATATCCTTTATCAATGCTAAAAATAGTCAGGCGGAGTGTTATTATTGTGTCGAGTATTGTGCTGTGGCTGTCAAGGTCCCACCTTGGACATGTTATTGTAACATGTCTGCTGAGGCTTTCCTGTTCATTTCAGTACAGTTACTTACTTAGATGCATGAGGTGTCTGCAACTTCTACCAGTTGGTTCGAACAGGATTAATAACACTAGTCACAAGCGGTCACTGTCGCTTATTATATGAACACCCGAAGTTTCGTAGGTGCGTTGTAATAACACCAGCGGAACAGTCACTGGCCTGCTATTCATACCCTTCATACGGCAACACCTTAAACCGCACAAAAAATCTCTATTCTATAGTAACGTGAATTATCTCAACATCGATTTATTTTCTGTCAGGTATAAGTCCTATTACAACGTAAAAGGTAAAATAATTTCATCCTGATTTTGACAATCAACAATGAAAGATTTTGGGGTGTTAGGGATGACAATATTCTAGCTTGTCCCAGATTTATGTGACGTCTATGACGTAATGTGCTACTGTGCACTGGGCGGGCCATGCCTGCTGGATGTACCTGTGGGCTCGAATATTACCAGACTGGAGCGGAGCCTTGAGACAGCTAGACAGGGTCGCGACAGCCCGAGGAGAACATGGCGGGATGCCTTGGATGGCTTCCTCAATAACTGTCGAGAAGAGGCACAACACCGAGAGAAGTTAAAGGAATAGGCCTTTGCTTACAAGTGGGACGAATAAGGCTAGCAAAAGTGATGTGCTAGTGGTCTTGATAATTAGAGTTATATCCTTCATCTTATATCCTTCCTTTATTGTTATCAACACGTCTTCATTTAATAATAAAAATCACGTGTATATTTTTAACAGGATAATTTTTATCAACAAACAAAACGTGTAGAGTCGGAAGTAGGTAATTATTTCATCGTTCAGTTGCTAAAGGTCGGCCTAATTATTTTGATTAAGTACCTACTTGTAGTAGCTTCTGAATTAATCAAACATGTTGATGAAGATAAAATATATCGATTAATCCTGGTAGCGATGACATCATATTTACTGGCTGTTTATTGTTCACCATGTTTTTTCCTGCAAGCCGCGACGAAGTCCCCCTGGTTCCCGGAGTAGAAGGCAGGCATAAGAAAAGGACTTCGTTTGTGGATGAGTCGGTGCGAGTGGTAGGAGTTAAGACAGTAGAAGTCTGCAGGGTGCTAATAATATTGAAAATGCTCGATCACCTCTCCATTTGCTGAGTAACCGAGATTCTAAACACCAATGGCACTACCGTTCTGAGTTCTGTCACCTCACCACATATTGTAGCTCTCTTACAGACGTCTGTCTCCATCGTACTGTCTATATATGTTCAGGTTAACACGAAATGACAACCTCTTACAGCGCAGGCGATGTTAGCTCCCTTCAGGTGGCCTGCTGAAGTTAGAAGACATAAGGTATCGAGAGAACATATAAAAGTATGCACCGTCACTTCAGCCACATTGGTACTCGGCTTTATCTCGTTTTTTACACTTTACTTGCTGAAGGCGCACGATAAAGATAAAGATAAGTGGCAGTCAACGCTTTTATCGCGAGCTATCGCGCGAAAACTACTTCAGGAAGTTATGCCGCGCTCATTCTAACGTAATTACTTCATATATTATTATATTACGACACAATCATTAACATTGCTGTCTAACTGGCCTGTATTGTCCTTGCTTTGAGAGATCACAGTTTAGGTGATGCTGTGTATTATTAGTCGAATCCTTGGGACCTTGCAGCTACAGAGTGGTCACGTGTCATGGGTGTCGGGCGTGCATTAGTCATTGTTAAAACTTGTTGACAAACGTGTTACTGGGTAATAAAGATCAACTTCCACATCATCAACCATAAGTACTATTTCTGGTGTTGGTATTATCTACTCATTTGCCTTTATGACAACGGGTTACTATTTTTTACATATTAAAAAATCCGCTACACGTTTGTCTAGCTAGCTAGAATGATTTGACTAAGTTAGTCAAATTATACGGTAGTCTAAAATAAAATCTAGGATATATTGCAGATAAAACTAGAAAATAAAGTGTGTAAAATAGGTTGGAGTTAAATGGCCACTTGATTATTTATTTCATACCAGAAAAAAAACACTTCTATTAATTGAAAGGGCTTTACCAGAATCAGTAATTGTACCTATGCTTGAAAAAAAAAAATTTAAATCCTTGATCTGAATTACCTACTCATAAAGGCATTGCGATTATACTTAAATCAGTGCCTAAAAGGGTTAAGATTTGCTGATGATTAATTACTAACATTTGTATTTTATAAGTAAAAAAAATATTTCAGTAACTAAATCATCAATAACATCGAGAATTCTTACTAAAAAGTTAAGAACACATTACGAAAGTTCTCAATGTTGTGAATATTAGCAATTTAACTGAAGTAAGTTAACTTTACAAACATTGTGTTCATTAATCAAAAGTTTGGCGCAGCGCCTCACATCCTCCAGCTCCGCCTCCGCCCACCCCTGCTCTCTTGTAAACATCTATACTAAATATATTCTGTGTTTTGGGTCTCGCACAATACTCCGTTCCTCCCTATATTCATTGGCAACCCAGACTTTGGAAAGGTCATTATTTTGACAAATGGCCGCTATCTGTCACTTTCCTGCGGAATAAACATCACAGACGGATCATTTATTTATTTTTTTAAATAATAATGGATGAAATTTGTCGATTATGTTGTTCAACAAAGTTTGTCAACAATGATATATTTGATGAAGAAAATGCGTTGTATCTCAAATTGTCGCTATATCTGCCTATAAAGGTAATATTCGTAGATGTGTCCTTACGTTTTTCATGTGAAATTTTAACCTATATATTATACGATATTAATGGTGTTTATTGATAGGTTTTCAAGAACGACCGGCTCCCTCAGAAGGTGTGTGACAAGTGTAGTTGCAAAGTGAACGACTTCTATCAGTTTTGCAATGAAACTATTGAAGTTCAAAATAGGTGAGTGTTGTGTTTCTAACGTTCGATTAACATCAGTTGTTGCAGGAACCGGTTAACTTATCTTAATTTATTTCATTAATTCAGTATTAGTTCAAAGAATACTAATGTTATAATTTAATATTTAATCAATACACACTACAACTTTCTTACCCAACTTCAACTGGTTAGTTGAATTGAATACCATAGTACATTGTTAAAATTATTTTTCTAAACAAACAAACAATAAATCATAGTAAAGATTAGTGTTGAGATTCATTTACATGTAACATAGTAGTAGAAGCTGTCTTTATTACACTTACTGTTTGTCAAACTGATTTCAGGTTGCGCAGTTTATTCTTGTCATCTGGGGCCTGTGTCGATGGCTTGGTGGACCTCACGCTCGTCAAAAACAGCGGCTCGCCTCCACCCATCCCTCACGTCCATGCTGCACACTGTGAGAGAAGCACACAGACAGACTGTCAGGATGCACCCTATGACTGCAATATCTCGGTTCAAGTGAAAGAGGAACCTAAATCATTTTCACCCATCAAGAAAGAAGAAGACTACTTTCATATGGACTCTGATCACTATGACAATGGCTCCTCAGGCAGCGATGATATATCTTTGATAAGTTTGAAGAAGAAAAAGGGTAAGAAGTCTATCAATGGGTCAGTTACTGAAAAAAAAGGTAGAAGAAAGAAGGCTAATAATATAAAGGAGTGGGGGGAGCTGATGAACTGCCTGCCTGATGCAACTATCACAGTGGTGGATAGAGAGGACGGGGTAGTGGCGCTGGACAGCATCAAGGAGGAGCTGCTAGAGGAGAAGCCGCCGCAGCTGAAGGACATAGACCTGTTCAACTGCTGCATTTGTTTAACTCAGTGCTTTAGCAGGACTGAGGCGCTTCAGCATTACAGGTAGTACCACATAAGTGCTTGCTACTCTAAAGAGGCATATTACAAAAAAAATACAAAATTGCAAGGTTTCCTCATTGAAATTGTATGTTATCCGTTTGTTGTTTGAAATAACAATTACTACTATTAATAATTATTACTACTATTAATATTTCCTTTATTTATTTTTCAAACTTACTCATTACATTTTTAAATATTCCTATATAAAATTCAAAATAAAAAAAAAAATTAAAAATATAAAGAATAGTAGCCCACTATTATAATTACTACTATTATTATTACTATTTACGGTATTCAGTGACTTATTTTTGTAGAGTACTCACAGCGCTATTTATGTGTTATAACAGTTTTTTAGAAGACATGTGCAATATAAAGTGTATCTTGTTATGTACTTGGCTAATAGACATGCAAATAGTCATCACAGCTTAGTAACATTAATGATCTGACTATCACTCAGCACATCTTGCAGCTGATCAACAGAGGGAGAAAGAATCTTGTTTCTTCAGAACAGCTGAATCTTTATGATGCTGTAGTATTATGTATATTAATAAATTTACTTTGAGGAGATGGAAATGTTTCATATTTATCATTGTGCAGTGTGTATATAATGTAATAGTGAAGACGTGGCTCGTGTTCCAGACAGCACGCGGCGGAGTCCGGGCCGCGCGACCCGCCGCCCGCGCCGCCGCCGCCGGACCAGGAGCCGCTGCGCTGCACCAGGTGTCGGAAGGTATGTCTTTACTACACAATCAAACATTATCATCATTTATTACAATGAGGCAGAAAATACTTTTTGAACGACTAAATAACATAGTTCCCCAAGACACCCAACCTTCACTTCGTAGTGTTCTAGCGGGGGAGGAGAAGTGGCGATCAAACTTCTCAGAAATACTTTGCCTGTGAGAGTATTACACGATTTATACACCACCATTTTTATTTTTTTGGAGGACTCTGTGTTTTGTTCTAGAGGACCTAAACTTTTCTGATGTGAGGAAAGGCTCATAAAAAATACTGCTTTGAGAATGAGAAATCAACACTTAGCACAATAAATTTCCCTAATAGACACTATAATTAGTCTAGAAAATGTGGTAAGTATGTGAGCCAGTCGGTAGTTAGTGTTACCTTCGTCCCCCGGCAGGCGGTGTCCCTGGGCGAGTGGGCGGCGCACTGGACGCGCCACTGGGAGCGCGACCGGCGCCCCTACCGCTGCGCGCTCTGCGAGAAGACCTTCCGCGACCCGCACCAGATACTCAAACACGGTACGCACACAAACAAACCATCTAGTTCGATCTTGCCAACAAATAACTAACGACAATCAAAGAAAAGAACTTACAGCTCTTATGACTTTGTTCCAATTACATACAACAAAATAAACTAAAAATGTTAACTTCAGCGCCATCTAGCGAGAAAATGGCTCCGAGCAGACCTTATGTTTCACCTAAAAGGAACTAGCAAGCAAAGGGCTGTACGAGGCCAAGAAGTTACCTATCCGAAACAGTGCAATGATTATTTAGTTATAACCTATTGTTAGTTATTTAATTGATGAAATAGTAATAAATAAATAATGAGTTAGCTGTGGTGGACTTACGAGTTATCGGCCGTGGGTTTCAACTAACCGGCACGCGCACTATTTGGGTAGTAGAGAGAAAGTGAGTATTGGAACCAAAAACTTGGAATACATGTGACATCTAGCAACCCGCTTTGCGTCTGCCAGGTGGATTACAGTGCACTCTCTCTCGGAGCGAGGAGGCCTGTGTCCCGGTGGTCGCGACTAAACAGCGCTGATTATGCTTATGTCAACTTTGTAGGCCTGACACACAACTACGACGCGGGCGCGTCAGCTGAGCCCGTCGACAAGCGCTTCGTGTGCGACCTGTGTCCGGAAGCCTTCGTCTATATGCGGTGAGTCTCTAGCACTACTTACATCGATGTTCTAGGAAACTTCGCTAATTTAATTAGCGGTTTTTCAATTTTATACAGGGTGTATGAAAAAAGAGCGAAGAATACTCATCGTAGTCTCGAGGCCGATTTTGATTAAAGCTAAAACTATCATTAGATCATCATCATTTTCCTGTCCTTGTGCCTATTTATCAAGGGTCTATTGGGTTTCATGTTAACTGTCACTTTTTTTCTAGCCATATCATCTTCCACACAATTCATTCATCGTTACTTTACTTTTCTCACGACATTTTCTTCATTCGCACAATTTGAAAATATCAACCAATTAATGAGAAATCTACATTTTCCGTTGATACGTCGTACTTGATTTTTATTACGGCTGGTTCACATGGGCCTGGATCTATTTTTGAAATTTCATCAACGCCGACTCCAATAATTCATTGTATATACCTACTTTAAATTTAGTCACGGCATTTGGTAGTCGATTGACGGCGCTTGGGTGTCGAGTCGCTGTTAGTGATATAGTGGAGTCCGTCGGCAGCTACCTGCTGGCGCACCGCACGCGCGCGCACCCGGAGGCGGCGGGGCGGGCGCTGGCGCTGCGCTGCGGCGTGTGCGCGCGCCACTTCGCGCACATCAACTCGCTGCGGCGCCACCTGCGCGCGCACTCGGGCGAGCGCAACTTCCTGTGCAACGTGTGCGGCAAGGCGCTGTCCTCGCGCGAGCACCTCAAGTTCCACATCCGCATCCACACGGGCTACAAGCCCAACGTCTGCAAGTGAGTCAAAGATCTACGTCACCCGACCTAGAGATTGAATTTTACTCAGCAGGCTCACTTGGGACCACAAGAGAAATGAGACAACCCCAGGCTCACATCCCTTAGTATTTTTTCTTAAATCTCTGTTGAGTTGGGCCAAGAAGTTTGCCTCGGGGAACCCTATAACAGTCTCTCTACTACTTAATTGAATTGGCAATCAATTGTGCAGTGATTGTGACTAACTTTCCTTTTATAGCATTTATCGCCTATTGCAGATTCATTTGTACAGTTTCCCTCATATTTTGCTCTTAATTTTCCTAAGATCGAGTATACTAACAGACGTTCCTGATTTTGCTGACAAGTATTATTTTTCTTTGACATTTTCATTAACTAAAGTAATAGCAGCCACTTGGATCAATCTTCAGGTTAAGCCGCTCTTGCCGAGTTTGGATGCATGGGTGACCACCCATTACATACCGTGTTTCCTCCGTGCCTCGGAAAGCACGTTAAGCCGTTAGTCCCGGCTGTCATTTGTAGATCTTTGACAGTCGTTACAAGTAGCCAGGGGCCCTAAAGTCTGACAACCAGTCTTACCAAGGGGTATCATATTACCCAGCACTAACCGGGTTGTGGAGGTCATATAGGCAGTCGCTCCATGTAAAATACTGATTTCAGCTGCATCCGGTTAGGATGATGATTTTCATTATTTCCTTTAATTATTGCTTACATTTTTAAATATTTCTTAACAAATATACAAAAAAAAAACATTAAAAAATAGTAGCTCACCGGTATCGGGAACAGGGTCCAAGCTACCGGCGGTCATGGCTCCAGAGAGAGGAACCTCCTAACAATAGGAGCCGTGTCCAGGAGTACCGCTTTCTGAATCAAGCCCTTGATCCAGCTGCCTAACGAGAGCCTCCTCAGGTATTGGTCGAGGCTCTTGGCAATTAAGCCATTGGCTGAAACGACTATCGGCACAAAGATCGCTGAGTTCACATCCCACATGTCGACTACCACGCGAGCCAAGTCAAGATACTTGATTTGCTTATCTTTCTCGGCTTTCACGAGGTTCTCGTCATGCGGAACCGTTATGTCAAAAATCATTGCGTGCCGCTCTGATCGATCCACCACCACTATATCAGGCTTGTTGGCAACAATAGACCTGTCAGTGATGATGGATTGATCCCAATACAGTGTGATATTGCCATTTTCGAGAACTAGGTCGGTCACATACCTATAGTACGGCACTTCCGATTCCACAAGGTTGTATTTTAGAGCAAGTTGCTGATGGATAATCCTGGCTACAAGGTTGTCTATGCAAGTACTCTCCTCTTTCCATTTTTCTCAATCTTGGGCTATTTGGGCCCAATCCAGCGTCCAAGAGTCCTGCTCGTCACGCCACCTCCTTTCTCCTCTGATTTTCATTAAATAAAGTCTATTTTATTTCAGAACATGTGGTAAGGGCTTCGTGAAGAAATGTAACCTGACGCTACACGAGCGAGTCCACTCCGGAGAGAAGCCGCACGTGTGCTCGCACTGCGGCAAGGCGTTCAGTCAGAGGTCCACACTGGTCATACACGAGCGGTAAGAGCCGCGACCACACGGCACACAGCGGCACTGTACTTACTGCGTACATACTTCATGCCTTTATAATAAAATTAGTAAAAATACACAGTTAGGTACGTAACTTACCGATAAAAAAACTAAACTCACTTCCTCTCAACTTCCCTTTCTCGGACCAACTTTTTATATGAATATAGTAGTATTTTCATAATTTTAAATTATGACAATACTGAATAAATACTAAAAGTGGGATAATTTTCAATTTTGGTCCGTACCAGGCGAACGAAGACCGGTTAAGTTAGTAAAATAAAAAAATATGTTAAAAAACCTTTTAAAACAAGCTTTTATAAAAATATGTAGGCGTATTATCAGGATCGGACATTTTAAAGTAGAAAGTACGTAGTTCACTTATTAATCACTTTTATTCGATTCACTTAATTATAACTGTGACGTAATTAATTAATTTATTATTTATTAATTAATTTATTATTTATTAATTAATTTATTATTTATTAATTAATTTATTATATTAATAATTAATAAGTAAAAGGTTACACAATAATTAGCAACTCTAGGCGCTATGACAACATGTGCATCGGACCGAAATCAAGAATAAAAAAAGCCTCGATCGTCGCAGTAATCGCTGTGCCCCCGAATGGAGGCGCGGCTGGCGGGGTGTGGACAACGTCCTTGGACCCGCGGTCTCATGTGTGGGGCCTTATAGGCCCGGCCGGTGACAAGCGCGTTATAGACGCAGCCTGTCTATGTGTAGTTGCAAAAGTGTCCGGTAGGAGGCGCTATGTATAGAGCCGCTATCTTCACGCCACCTCGGCGGTCTGTCACCTGGCGGTGAGACCTCCGGTTACCCGGAGGAGGCCTCGCGGGTGACGACCGGCGGCGGAGGTGCCTCGGCGCTCCCTACCGCGGCTGGTGGCCCCCGCCTGTCGCGCTTTCAGATCTAGCCGATTACGCGCCAGGCAGAGCGGCCGTGGTGTGTGACTGTGAGCGGCAATGTACTTGTGTAACACCGCTCATGTAAGCGATAGAAATAGCGGGCTCGCGCCGCACATTCATCGCGTGAGTTTAGTTGCTTGTGGAGTCGTGTCTGTATGGTACGGTGCGTGTGGTGCCCATGTTAACCTAGTACACGACACGTACCGGGTGCATGTGGAGTCTCATTGTTTGAAGGCCGCGGGTGGGTGGGTGCGGCTTACTCGGGTGCGTCAAGTCCAGGGGGGGGGGGGGTAGCCACGTCCGCCGGTATGAGGTCACGCGGTAGGCGCCTCGCGTCAAGTGGCCGCGCGTGCCATGGCGCTAAGTGCTTAACGTGAGGCCAAGCAGAAGCGTCGGCACGCGCGAACACAGTGGACAAAAGTCCTCCAGGCTCTCTATATTGAGGTCCCGCTGAATGGTGTTGTTCCTCACGTAGCGAGGAGCGGCGACGACCCTCCGCAGCGACAAGTTCTGTTGTGCGCGGAGGAGTTTCCTAGTGTTCTCGCTCGTGAGGGCGAGCCAGGCTGGGGCGGCGTACGTGAGCATGTCGTCATGTGATGGGGATGTCGTCGGTGTAGCATGAGTAGCACAGGGGCGAGACGCAGCTGCCCTGTGGCACGCCCGCAGCGACCGGGCGGGCGCCCGAGAGCTCGCCGTCGACCACCACCCGGAAGGACCTGTGGGACAGAAATGATGACCACCTGTATCAAGCGACGAGGCGCGTCTGTCTTCGACAGTTTGTAAAGCAGACCGGCGTGCCAGACGCGGTCAAAAGCCTTTTCCATGTCGAGGAATACTGCAACCGCGTGCTCTTTCCTGTTCAGTGCCGCTGACAGCAGGTGCAGTACCCTCGACAGCTGGAGCGTCGTGGAGTGCTCAGCGCGGAACCCAAACTGCTCCGGGCGAGGCGTGACGTACTCGGAGAGGTGTCGCAGCAGGAGTTGCTCAAACACCTTGGAGATGGCTGGCAGGAGAGTGATGAGCCGATAGCTCTCCGGGTTCGTGACGTCCTTGTTCGCCTTGGGCAGCATTATGACGCGCCCTTCCTTCCACGAGGCCGGGAAGGCCCCTGTGCGCAGTATGCCCGTGAGCAGGCGCGCCAGTGCCGCTACCGTGCGGTACGGCAGGTGGCGCAGCGCTGTGTTGGTCACACCGTCCGCTTCGGGGGCTTTCCTCGGCTTGGTTTTGAGAATGGCGCGTCTAACCGCGCAAGGCGAGATTGCCATTCAACGTGGCAATGCTGCCAGCCTTCTGGGCACTATTCCTGTTGACAGCGATGTGGACGAATTTTTTGACGCCCTTGAATACTTTTTTTCTTTTATCTGTATCTGTACATATTTGTATTATTAATTTAATATTGTGTTGTATTGCATTTTAACGAAAAATAAAAATGATTTTCGAATCATTACAAAATAGTTTCATATCAATTTTTTTTTTAACCATTAAAAAGATAGTTAGGTATTCATAAAGGGAATTGCTCAATAATGGCTTAACGTGGACAAGTTGTTCTGTAAAAAGTATTTTTACGAAAAAATATCATTAAATTTAAAATAAATATTTTTTTGATTCTCGTTGCTGGAAAGTAAATGTAAAAACAAGTCGTTTAATAAGTATTTAAACCGATTGAGATCAAAAAGCGTCGCCATTTTATGGTTGGAAGCTGATTCTGTGTTGCCACATTAATAATAATTGTGATTTCAGTCTTTTATTAAAGATAATAATCGATTTCTGAATCTGAGTAAAAAGTATGTATTTTCTTGAAAATCTGTAATCAAATGATTTTTCAAAAGGTTTTATATTTATTTTCCTTTAAATACATTAAATACAAACAAAACACTCATCGTTTTTGGCCTTCAAATCATTTTACATCCGATTATAATATTAGTTCGGTTGTTGTCAAATCGATTTTTTTTTTATTACCTGGCAACACCGTTTTGTCAATATTGACAAATCTAGACAACGAAATGAAATTAAAAACATTCGCTTTGCCTCCGTGTATTGTGAATGTTGTTTCGGTTACTTTTGCGAAGTTTTTGGTTTTTGTTATAATGGACTCCGATACCGCTTCAATTGAAGACCCAGCTTTACCCTTGGACACTGATTCTGCTCCTGACGATGACCCTGGCGCTATTTTGTTAAACGTGGAACCGACTATAAATGACAACCTTGGCATGAACACTGACGCTCCTGCGCACGATCTGGTTGCCCCTAGTGGGAATGAGGAACCAATGCGATGCGTCAATTGTGGCATTGATATTATGCATCGCAGGAGACGCACTCTGGAACCCGTTGAAATACTATCAGTAATTCGACAATGGACTGCTCCACAAGTGGTAAGCTAATGTTCTATATAATATTTTTGAAATAATCTTTTCCATTATCCATACAAACTGAACACATATGCATATGTCTTATTTACAGGTTACAGCCCAGAGCTTGGTCTGTCATTCTTGCTGGATGTTGGCTCTCAACAATTCAGCGGTTCAAGAAAATGAACAAAGCACAAGTAGTGGTCATCAACGACAATTATGTGTAAATTGTGGATGTTCAATACTACGTAGTAGATATCATGTTCTGCATACAAATTCTGAAAGAGAAACACACATAAGAAATGTAATTAGCGAGTGGATATCACCACGTCAGGTACTATTTTATGTATTTTGTTTGCATTTAGAATATATGTAATAGAACAACAAAGAAATGTACACTTTAGAATGATCTGTTCAATGAAAAGTTGTTTGTAAAAGAGTGTGATATACTATTTACACTTTAATGTGCAGACATAATGTCATATATCTTCAACTAATGAATAATATATTATTCTGATAATTATATTCATTGAAGTGAATGTGCGATCAATAAAAACGATGTCAGTTGGTGTTCCAACACCACTAACTATGAATTAAATTGTTTTAGGTTCATGGATCCGATCGCATCTGCCATCCATGTTGGCAACGAGCTGATAGAGCACCAGTTCCTGCTGTAATATCTGCAAATCTACCAGCGTCGACAGAAACAATATCCCTGCCAAATTATACTCGAGCACCTGATACACAAGCTCATTGTTTTTGTCCAGATTGTGACTCACCACAGCGACTGAGTATCCCAACATGGCTAAGGGTGAAGTTGTTTACTGATTTTAATTTTTATGTGCCAAAAAACAGTAGAATATGTGGGTTTCATTTAAGAAACAATAACTGGGCTGAACTTTTATCAAACATTTCTCATCCCAACCATTCATTTACTGCAGAATATATTCAGGATTTTGCTTCATTTATTAAAGAAAGGAACCAAACATTTGATTTTAATAATATAGAGGGAATGTCTGAAGATATTGTCCATTTCTGGATCGGACTGTCCAAACAACAATTTATTCAGTTAAAAGCAGACCTTCCAAGGTTATCTGGGGTGCATAATGGGACATTGGGTCTTACTGCATATTTAATTAAACTTAGAACTGGGGATAGTGATGAAAGAATTTCATCATTGTTAAATGTACCACGCTCAACATTATCTAGACTTATGGGCAAGGCTCGCAACATGTTAAATGAGGATTTTATTCCTCGTAATTTAGGAATAAACCATATTGCAAGGGCAGAAATATCCCAAAGAAATCTAATCATCGCCAATGGTTTGTTTGGTGGAGAAGACAGAAAACCAATTATTATAATTGATGGTACATATTTATATGTTCAAAAGAGTTCAAATTATCTGTATCAAAAAAATACCTACTCCTTGCACAAGTACAGGAACCTAATGAAGCCATTTCTAATGGTATGCTCTGATGGATACATTATTGATGTATTAGGCCCCTATCCAGCAACAACATCTGATGCTAATATTATGTTAAACGAATTTAGAACTGAGGCAAACACTTTAAGGCAGTATTTTCAGGCAGGAGATGTGTTTATTCTGGATAGGGGTTTTAGAGACTGTGTATCGTTATTAGAAGAGTGTAATTATTCTGTACATATGCCTGCATCTTTACAAGCAGGTGAAACTCAGTTATCAACGTTGGCAGCAAATAAATCCAGAACTGTTACTATATGTAGGTGGGTTGTAGAAGCGGTTAATGGGATCTTTAAACACTCTTTTAAAATATTCCGTCATGAATTTTTTAACTTGGCTTCCAAGCATGCCATCATAGATTTTAAGGTGGCTGCCGCGTTGATAAATAAGTTTCACCAAAGAGTCAGGAATAGAGAAGATGCCAGCCAAATCCTTGAAATAGTTAACGAAAGATTGTACATGAATAATGCACTCGCTGAGTTTGTAATCCAAAATAATTTAAATAGAAGACGATCACAGTTTGTAAATATAAATGTAAACATCAGTAATATATCATTCCCAAGACTTACATACAGTGAGCTTATCTTATTCAGCTGTGGAACATATCAGTTAAAGCAAGCTAGATCATATTATGGGGAGCATATCAGGAATGACGGTTCCTATACTATTGAAGTGTGTACAGAGAGAGCCAGCAACCTCCTTGAAGGTTTACCCTTAACTGGCAATTGCACTCTATTACGAGGAAAAATTCAAAGCAGGCACATAAGCCGAAAAATATATTTTGTGTATATTATAATTAATAATAATCTGCAAGGCAGAGAAGCAATTATTCAATATTGTTGCAATTGCCTTGTAGGGCGAAGAACGGTGGGTTGCTGTGCTCACGTTATGACCATAATATGGTACTTAAGCTGGGCAAGGCACGAAAATAATATTAGGCCGCCTGCCCAGTTTTTAGATGATATTTTATTAATTTATGATTCAGAATAAAAATCATTAAAACAAAAAAAAAATAGTTTTATTTTTTCCATTTAAATTACCTCAGGGTGTTACTACTGCATTCAAAGTAAGATAATATCATTATTATAAAGGCAAATGATTTATTTTGGAAAATAAATACTCATAATTGTAACTTTTTCAGCGACAAGTTTTAGCATTAGACATGCTAAATATGAACCATTTTAACACTCTCCTGCAACCTTATTGCTATAATTCATTTCTTTGAGGCATAAACTATTAAAAACCCTAGTCATTAAATATTATACTTAATGTTCACGTTAAGCCAAATTGCCCTAACAAACTGAGCAATTCCCTTTCAAATAAAAATTTACCAATTTATACACTGCCAAAAAAAATCTGTTTAAAGTTCAAAATAAAACCAAATTAGGTTTTATTAATCCACTACGTTGTAATTTTTTTCCGTGCGGGAATCGTATCCACGACACGCAGCGCAGCAGTCAATCGCTCAACCACTGCGCCAACTGTGCCAACACCTTGCATTTGTGCTGAATTTTCTGCTGGCCCAACTCCGCGAGGACCGCAATATGGCTGTGACTGTGGCGTCCGGGGGGGGGGGGGGTGAGGTGTAAAACTCCCCCCGTTACGTCTAACAGATGCACGCGAGGAACACTACGCGTCTGCTGCGGGATGGGTGGGATCTTAGAAGGACATTACCGCAACCCAGGACTCTGTGCTGCCGACCATAGAGCGAACAACCTCCTTACCTCTTACCTCCTCTCCTACCTCTGTACCGAGGGTACAGCGCGGCTCATCCTACGCGGCACACTCGTCCAGCGTATGCCGCGCCGTGTCCTCCAGACAGTGGACGCAGTGATGGCAAGCCAAGATACTCCTACATGCAACATCACCAAGAATAGCGGCCAGGGAGTCCTTTTGCAGCAGTACAAGTTAATAGTACGGGATGAGTGCACAATGTCGCACAAGCATGCATTAGAGGTGTTGAACCGCAGCTTGCAGGACATTTGCGGCAACCAGGCGCTGATGGGCGGCGTTGTCGTTTTGTTCACAGGTGATTTCAGACAGACACTGCCAGTTATTGAGAGGGGTACACCGGTGGGTAATTAGTACATTACTGCCGCGGTCTATAATGACTACTTTGCTGGTCGCACTGATGATGGCCGACAGCGCAGCGTAGCGCAGCTCCAAACCGACACAGCGCGGTCAGCGTGCAGCACTTGATGGACGAGCTGAGATAAAGGCCGAGGCCGTAGGTCGAGGCCTTTACAGCGAGGACAGCAAGGGCTGCAATGATGGCCAAGCTGGAAGGCCTAGAGCGTAGCTAGGCTAGCTCGAGGCAATCATAGCGTGACCAGCGAAGTAGTCATAGTGGGCCAAGGCTTGTATAGTGCTTTACTCAAAAATGCAAGTACCTAATTTAAATAAAACCAGCAAGTAATTTAAATAAAATATATATTAATTAACTAGAAATTTAATTAAAATGACAATTATGAAAAGTACAGTTACGAAAATTCAACACCGACTTTCTGTTACCGAGTTTTCAACCACTAATTTAGCTTCATCTTTAATGTCTGGCGGTGTTAAACACATTGAATCGGAAGAATTTTCGCTTTGAGAGGTAATTTTTAGCAAAAAAGTCACTAAATAAAAATAAAATTTTCGCTGAACCGCGCTTTTGTTACTTCTTTGTTTTTTTTTTAGCAATGGAAGTTGGAACTATACAGCCAAATATAGAATAAAATCTTTTTGTACCTATCTCTATAAATACAAACAGATGTGTTTTAAATAAAATCGTTTTGCATTTGATTTTTTAAAACGTTGAAACGTCAAAATAGCGGCCGGCAATGTTTTGCTGGCCTGTTAGAGCGACCAGCAAAACTTTGCCGGCCGCTCCTTGAAACAGAACGGCAAGGTCGACTTTGCTCAAACAAGGTTGTCAAAATAATGTCCACATTACATGCATTTTTGAGTAATAATACATTACTGCCGCGGTCTATAATGACTACTTTGCTGGTCGCGCTGATGATGGCCGACAGCGCAGCTCCAGGCCGACACAGCGCGGTCAACGTGCAGCACTTGATGGACGAGCTGAGATAAAGGCCGAGACCGTAGGTCGAGGCCTTTACAGCGAGGACAGCAAGGGCTGCAATGATGGCCAAACTGGAAGGCCTAGAGCGTAGCTAGGCTAGCTCGAGGCAATCATAGCGTGACCAGCGAAGTAGTCATAGTGGGCCAAGGCTTGTATAGTGCTTTACTCAAAAATGCAAGTACCTAATTTAAGTAAAACCAGCAAGTAATTTAAATAAAATATATATTAATTAACTAGAAATTTAATTAAAATGACAATTATGAAAAGTACAGTTACGAAAATTCAACACCGACTTTCTGTTACCGAGTTTCGCGGTATTAAATTTTCAACCACTAATTTAGCTTCATCTTTAATGTCTGGCGGTGTTAAACACATTGAATCGGAAGAATTTTCGCTTTGAGAGCTCATTATTAGCAAAAAAGTCACTAAAAGTCGCTGAACCGCGCTTTTGTTACTTCTTTGTTTTTTTTTTAGCAATGGTAGTTGGAACTATACAGCCAAATATAGAATAAAATCTTTTTGTACCTATCTCTATAAATACAAACAGCTTTATTTTGAATAAAATCTTTATGCATTTGATTTTTTAAAACGTTGAAACGTCAAAATAGCGGCCGGCAATGTTTTGCCGGCCTGTTACAGCGACCAGCAAAACTTTGCCGGCCGCTCCTTGAAACAGAACGGCAAGGTCGACTTTGCTCAAACAAGGTTGTCAAAATAATGACCACATTACATGCATTTTTGAGTAAAAACTATTTATCGCAATACTTTCTGCGTGGCCTGGTAATGTTCCAGTTTTTAAACCCTATCGTCTCCTCAACGCCATTTAATTTTGTTTCGGACCTCTGCCGCCCAGAATTACAGCGTTATCACATTATCACATTCTGATCAGGCTGTCAGTTCTCACAAATAACATAACATCTTAACATAACATCACGCCTGTAATCGCCGAAGCGTTAAGCAGAGGTGTACCTAATCGTATATCCACATTTCGCCGGTTATGTTGTAGTCCCATGTAATAGGGGGCAAGCCCATTGCCATCAACCGGGTACAACTCCAGACTCGCAGTCGCGCTTGCGACCACTCGGCCAACGAGGCAGTCCCACATGTCACATCATAATTTCCACGCGAACGAAGTCGCGGGCAACAGCTGGTATTGTATAAATTAAGAAAATTATTTGACCAAATTGTCATTTAATGGATGCAAACCGGTCAAACCATCACATCACAATATAAATTCGGCGAATTTAAAGTTATTCATAAACTAGAAAAAAAACCTAAAGGAAACTAAACTAAAGCAAAAAAAAGTCGCGAGCGGCGAATTTTTTTTTTAACTTTCTTCTCCTCTCCACACCTCTAGCAACTCAATAAAAAAAGGCCCATGAAAATCCGACCGCTATAAACTTCGTTCCACCTTTTGAGTATTTTTCGTCTAATTGCATTCGGCTACTACTACTATCTCCGTATTATGATCCATCATTAGAAACTATACTCCATCCGATTTATTTGTAGTGAAGAAGCCTATTGTGATGACGAAATTTTTGTTGACGAACGTAGTATTTTGGAACCCATGCAATTATGAAACAGGTCCACAAACATAAAAATATATAGTTACTTATTGAAATGATTATGAACTCTTCCATAGTATGTATTACGTGTATGCTGCAGGTACCACTCGGGCGCGCGGCCGTACGTGTGCGCGCTGTGCGGGCGCGGCTTCGTGGCCAAGGGGCTGCTGTCCATGCACCTCAAGACCACCTGCATATAGCCGCACCACGCAGGTAACTACGCGCTGCTCTGTGCCATCCATGCACCACCTGCATATAGCCGCACCACGCAGGTAACTACGCGCTGCTCTGTGCCATCCATGCACCACCTGCATATAGCCGCACCACGCAGGTAACTACGCGCTGCTCTGTGCCATCCATGCACCACCTGCATATAGCCGCACCACGCAGGTAACTACGCGCTGCTCTGTGCCATCCATGCACCACCTGCATATAGCCGCACCACGCAGGTAACTACGCGCTGCTCTGTGCCATCCATGCACCACCTGCATATAGCCGCACCACGCAGGTAACTACGCGCTGCTCTGTGCCATCCATGCACCACCTGCATATAGCCGCACCACGCAGGTAACTACGCGCTGCTCTGTGCCATCCATGCACCACCTGCATATAGCCGCACCACGCAGGTAACTACGCGCTGCTCTGTGCCATCCATGCACCACCTGCATATAGCCGCACCACGCAGGTAACTACGCGCTGCTCTGTGCCATCCATGCACCACCTGCATATAGCCGCACCACGCAGGTAACTACGCGCTCCTCTGTGCCATCCATGCACCACCTGCATATTGCCGCACCACGCAGGTAACTACGCGCTCCTCTGTGCCATCCATGCACCACCTGCATATAGCCGCACCACGCAGGTAACTACGCGCTCCTCTGTGCCATCTATGCACCACCTGCATATAGCCGCACCACGCAGGTAACTACGCGCTCCTCTGTGCCATCCATGCACCACCTGCATATAGCCGCACCACGCAGGTAACTACGCGCTCCTCTGTGCCATCCATGCACCACCTGCATATAGCCGCACCACTCAGGTAACTACCCGCTGCTCTATGCCCTCCATGCACCACCACCTGCATATAGCCGCACCACGCAGGTAACTACGCGCTCCTCTGTGCCATCCATGCACCACCTGCATATAGCCGCACCACGCAGGTAACTACGCGCTGCTCTGTGCCCTCCATGCACCACCACCTGCATATAGCCGCACCACGCAGGTAACTACGCGCTCCTCTGTGCCATCCATGCACCACCTGCATATAGCCGCACCACGCAGGTAACTACGCGCTCCTCTGTGCCATCCATGCACCACCTGCATATAGCCGCACCACGCAGGTAACTACGCGCTCCTCTGTGCCATCCATGCACCACCTGCATATAGCCGCACCACGCAGGTAACTACGCGCTGCTCTGTGCCATCCATGCACCACCTGCATATAGCCGCACCACGCAGGTAACTACGCGCTGCTCTATGCCCTCCATGCACCACCACCTGCATATAGCCGCACCACGCAGGTAACTACGCGCTCCTCTGTGCCATCCATGCACCACCAGCATATAGCCGCACCACGCAGGTAACTACGCGCTGCTCTGTGCCATCCATGCACCACCTGCATATAGCCGCACCACGCAGGTAACTACGCGCTGCTCTGTGCCATCCATGCACCACCTGCATATAGCCGCACCACGCAGGTAACTACGCGCTCCTCTGTGCCATCCATGCACCACCAGCATATAGCCGCACCACGCAGGTAACTACGCGCTGCTCTGTGCCATCCATGCACCACCTGCATATAGCCGCACCACGCAGGTAACTACGCGCTCCTCTGTGCCATCCATGCACCACCTGCATATAGCCGCCCCACGCAGGTAACTACGCGCTGCTCTGTGCCCTCCATGCACCACCACCTGCATATAGCCGCACCACGCAGGTAACTACGCGCTGCTCTGTGCCATCCATGCACCACCTGCATATAGCCGCACCACGCAGGTAACTACGCGCTCCTCTGTGCCATCCATGCACCACCTGCATATAGCCGCCCCACGCAGGTAACTACGCGCTGCTCTGTGCCCTCCATGCACCACCACCTGCATATAGCCGCACCACGCAGGTAACTATGCGCTGCTCTGTGCCATCCATGCACCACCTGCATATAGCCGCACCACGCAGGTAACTACGCGCTCCTCTGTGCCATCCATGCACCACCTGCATATAGCCGCACCACGCAGGTAACTACGCGCTCCTCTGTGCCATCTATGCACCACCTGCATATAGCCGCACCACGCAGGTAACTACGCGCTCCTCTGTGCCATCCATGCACCACCTGCATATAGCCGCACCACGCAGGTAACTACGCGCTCCTCTGTGCCATCCATGCACCACCTGCATATAGCCGCACCACGCAGGTAACTACGCGCTGCTCTGTGCCATCCATGCACCACCTGCATATAGCCGCACCACGCAGGTAACTACGCGCTGCTCTGTGCCCTCCATGCACCACCACCTGCATATAGCCGCACCACGCAGGTAACTACGCGCTGCTCTGTGCCCTCCATGCACCACCACCTGCATATAGCCGCACCACGCAGGTAACTACGCGCTGCTCTATGCCCTCCATGCACCACCACCTGCATATAGCCGCACCACGCAGGTAACTACGCGCTGCTCTGTGCCCTCCATGCACCACCACCTGCATATAGCCGCACCACGCAGGTAACTACGCGCTGCTCTGTGCCCTCCATGCACCACCACCTGCATATAGCCGCACCACGCAGGTAACTACGCGCTCCTCTGTGCCATCCATGCACCACCTGCATATAGCCGCACCACGCAGGTAACTACGCGCTGCTCTATGCCCTCCATGCACCACCACCTGCATATAGCTGCACCACGCAGGTAACTACGCGCTGCTCTGTGCCCTCCATGCACCACCACCTGCATATAGCCGCACCACGCAGGTAACTACGCGCTCCTCTGTGCCATCCATGCACCACCTGCATATAGCCGCACCACGCAGGTAACTACGCGCTGCTCTATGCCCTCCATGCACCACCACCTGCATATAGCCGCACCACGCAGGTAACTACGCGCTGCTCTGTGCCCTCCATGCACCACCACCTGCATATAGCCGCACCACGCAGGTAACTATGCGCTGCTCTGTGCCATCCATGCACCACCACCTGCATATAGCCGCACCACGCAGGTAACTACGCGCTGCTCTGTGCCATCCATGCACCACCACCTGCATATAGCCGCACCACGCAGGTAACTACGCGCTCCTCTGTGCCATCCATGCACCACCTGCATATAGCCGCACCACGCAGGTAACTACGCGCTGCTCTGTGCCCTCCATGCACCACCACCTGCATATAGCCGCACCACGCAGGTAACTACGCGTTGCTCTGTGCCCTCCATGCACCACCACCTGCATATAGCCGCACCACGCAGGTAACTACGCGCTCCTCTGTGCCCTCCATGCACCACCACCTGCATATAGCCACACCACGCAGGTAACTACGCGCTCCTCTGTGCCATCCATGCACCACCTGCATATAGCCGCACCACGCAGGTAACTACGCGCTCCTCTGTGCCATCCATGCACCACCTGCATATAGCCGCACCACGCAGGTAACTACGCGCTCCTCTGTGCCATCCATGCACCACCTGCATATAACCGCACCACGCAGGTAACTACGCGCTGCTCTGTGCCCTCCATGCACCACCACCTGCATATAGCTGCACCACGCAGGTAACTACGCGCTGCTCTGTGCCCTCCATGCACCACCACCTGCATATAGCCGCACCACGCAGGTAACTACGCGCTGCTCTGTGCCCTCCATGCACCACCACCTGCATATAGCCGCACCACGCAGGTAACTACGCGCTGCTCTGTGCCCTCCATGCACCACCACCTGCATATAGCCGCACCACGCAGGTAACTACGCGCTCCTCTGTGCCATCCATGCACCACCCGCATATAGCCGCACCACGCAGGTAACTACGCGCTGCTCTGTGCCCTCCATGCACCACCACCTGCATATAGCCGCACCACGCAGGTAACTACGCGCTCCTCTGTGCCATCCATGCACCACCTGCATATAGCCGCACCACGCAGGTAACTACGCGCTGCTCTGTGCCCTCCATGCACCACCACCTGCATATAGCCGCACCACGCAGGTAACTACGCGCTGCTCTGTGCCCTCCATGCACCACCACCTGCATATAGCCGCACCACGTAGGTAACTACGCGCTCCTCTGTGCCATCCATGCACCACCTGCATATAGCCGCACCACGCAGGTAACTACGCGCTGCTCTATGCCCTCCATGCACCACCACCTGCTTATAGCCGCACCACGCAGGTAACTACGCGCTCCTCTGTGCCATCCATGCACCACCTGCATATAGCCGCACCACGCAGGTAACTACGCGCTGCTCTGTGCCCTCCATGCACCACCACCTGCATATAGCCGCACCACGCAGGTAACTACGCGCTCCTCTGTGCCATCCATGCACCACCTGCATATAGCCGCACCACGCAGGTAACTACGCGCTGCTCTGTGCCCTCCATGCACCACCACCTGCATATAGCCGCACCACGCAGGTAACTACGCGCTCCTCTGTGCCATCCATGCACCACCTGCATATAGCCGTACCACGCAGGTAACTACGCGCTGCTCTATGCCCTCCATGCACCACCACCTGCATATAGCCGCACCACGCAGGTAACTACGCGCTCCTCTGTGCCATCCATGCACCACCCGCATATAGCCGCACCACGCAGGTAACTACGCGCTGCTCTGTGCCCTCCATGCACCACCACCTGCATATAGCCGCACCACGCAGGTAACTACGCGCTCCTCTGTGCCATCCATGCACCACCTGCATATAGCCGCACCACGCAGGTAACTACGCGCTCCTCTGTGCCATCCACGCACCACCTGCATATAGCCTGTTGAATTCAGCCGTGAAACTGAATAATAGAATACACATTTAAACGGAATAATATTCGTATTGTAAAATTTAGGTAAGTTGTAAAAGAAACTAAATATCTAACTAATCTAATATAATATTAAAAAAAAAAAACAATAACTGGCAAATCCTCCCGGTCCTGGACTCGCTCCGTGTGCTCTCTTTAGCTCACCGCCTTCAAAACTCGTTCCAGACAGGCGTCTGGAACGCTCTTTAGATGTATGACGTGGATGTTCATTATAGTATAATGTAAGTAGTACTGATGGCAATCAGTTTATAAGTAATAGTTGGAGCCGAAAAAAGGCTAAGACAAATAGAAAAACGGTTTCAGACCCGAGACAAAGATCACTCTTTTGATATTAGGGGAAAAAAGGACAAGAGCAGCATTACACAGGAAACAGATTAGACTATTATTGTATAGCCATCCAAATAAATATAAAACTTCATCGCTACGGTATTTGCCGGAAAAACTATCTCAGACGAATGTGTTAAGTAATATCTAATTCATATTGAATAGAAGATGGTTATTTCACCATAGAAATTCTAGTATTGACTCATCACCATGACTCTGCAAACGCCATTATCAGATGCCAATAAAAATTGGCAATTTTTTTCATTCTGACAGTTAAATTTCAAAAATAAATGTTTTTTTTTTCTTAAGAAGACATACGGTTGCAATTCACCAAAGAACTAAAAAGTTCCTAACATTGAAGCTTTCAGGCAGGGAAACACTGCAAGGGGTCATGGAAGCATTTAAAGTAAAGTTACACCATTTAAAACTTCTATTCTAAGTTGGAGCTTTGACCTTGATATCTCCGTAACTAGAAGGTTTCCAGGAATTGTCCAGAAAAAACATGATCGCAATGACAGGAAGAACAAATGTCTTTCGGCTTCGTAAAGGGTTCGTTTTACATAACATGTGACATTCTAACTACTCATTGATGTTTCTAAACTAGTTACTTTTAAATAGTGATCGTCTTGGACGATAGGCCTCAGATATAACTCGTGTAATGTTATTATTGTTACGTTATTTTTGAGAAGTCGTTTATCGTGTATCAAGCGTAAATATTGGGCAATAATCATAGTTGTGAATGTAAATAGAATTGTAGTGAACACGAGCTATCGTTAGCTATAGTTATCGTTGACAATAGCGTACGTCAATCAAGTGGTTATGGTATGTTTGTTTGTGTATTTGTGAGTCGATGGTGCGACCTTTGAGGGATAGGCCGTGTTTATACTGATAACATACTGGGCGGTTTGAAAAAAAAGTCGCTAGTAGGTACTATTTATTCCCATCAATACTGTATTTATTAGACATACCATAACCATAAAATGGTTCTTATTTGTAAGGAAAACAAGCAACTTGTTTGCTTTCCGCAGATATTTAATATATTGTAATAGTTTTACAATGATCATCGTCGTCTTCCTGCCCCTGTCCCGCTCTACTCGCGGTCGGCGCAACACGTTTTCTTCCACTCTCCCCTGTCAACCGTCACTGCATGATTCACTCCTTTCTCTTTCACATCATTCCTCACACAATCCATCCATCTTTTCTTTGGCCTTCCTCTCCCTCTCCATCCATCAACATTTATATCCATCACTCTTTCTCATTAATTAATGTCCATAATATTACTGTAAAAAAAAATTGATGTGTAACTCTTAGATTTGTATTAAAGAGCCTCACTCATGACTCAAGCATTACTTAAACCTTGTTTCAAGCCATTAAAACTAATTTTAAACAATGCTTGAATCTTAAGTCAGGTTCTTTAATACGGGCCTAGTGTTTGTTACAGTTTACTTGAACCTTAAGACGAAGTTAAGTTAAGGCCTCCTCGAGGGAGGCTCCCTCCTACTTTCCACTTCTCCCGGGACCTGGTGCCATGGACAAGTCTTTCATAAAGCGGTCTCATTCATTTCGCCATCTTCGCTTTAGCTGCCTAGGACTTAGAATATTCTCATTCAGATGATAGTTTTGTGATAGATTTAAAATTGGCGAAATGTTGGTGTATACTATACTATACTTCATCGTTCGTATCGATGGTACTTATTTAAATTTTTTGGGTCTGGTATGTGGCCACGTTAATCGTCAAAATGCGTCTGGCGTTTTTAGGTCTTGTAAAGTGTAGGTGTAGGGACACTTCGGACACTCCAGCATGGCTGGTATGGGCTATGGTCTGGTCGGGAGCACCGCATACACTGTGTCGGAAGCGTCGCATTACCCCATTTCGCCAAATTGTATTTACAGCGGCCTACTTGGATGTCTAATGGTACACAATGATCTGTTGTAATTCTTACAAATGCTTCTGTTTGTTGCAGGTCCCCGCGCCGAGAGAGCGTACACAGACTGATACGTATGATAACATACATCATACTACCTGTATAGTATTCATTAATATGTATAGTAACGGTATTGTGTATACATACGGCAGCTAGCTAAATACAGATGCATAGTGAGACATCACGGAGCTTCATGTGATATAATGTTAGTTGTTCTTCGACTAATTACTTACAATGTACTTGACAGTACCTCAGCTGTAGCTACCAGGGTTGCCAGTTCACTGTACCACGATCAGTTAAATATTTCGTTGATAATTTATTTATCAGTCGTGCTTCAAAAACAAATCACAGTTTTACTGTGAAAACTAACTAATTCATATTGAGTTTATTCAGTTATCATTTTGTTAATCTGGTAACAGTAATCATTCTCAAAACGTAGAATTATATTTAGTTATTTTAAGGCCAGTATTTCTCGTTTGTGGAGAGCTTTAGTAAATTAACTTTCCTTGACTTTACAAAATGTTTTGATGGAAGGAACTTCGCATAAAACGTTATGAAACAAGAAACGCACGCTCTTTAGTTTTAAATACAATTTTATGTCATAATTGAAATTTTTCATTATTTTTATTGAACAGATTGTGTTCACTAAGTAAACGTGTGATAATTTTATCATAAACTTTTAACGATCAAAATACGGCAAATGTCAGTGATATCGAGCGCAATGTCAACAAATTAATGTATTCATAACATTGACATAACATATCGGGGGACTACCCATGACCTTTCACAAAAAAATATTTATTTTGCACGCACCTAACTATTGAACGTAGTATTAAAAGTTCTAGACGCACGGTTTCTGAAACAAAAGTCAGCACAAAAATAATCTAGCAAAAAGTCAAACGCGCGTGAACTGCTGTGATTGGTTAAATGGATGTTTTGACGCTTCGACAAGTATCGTTCCAGAATCCGGGTGTGTGTTTGTTATCGCGCCAACGAAACTTACTCAAGACTCCGTAGTTTCTAGAAGATGTGCGAGTCTGTCTCCTCTATGCAAGATATCGAAGCGGCCAGCAAGTCTCGATGCTTCCACTTCTAGTAATTAACAAATGAGAAAATGTTTATAATAGTCAGTGACGAGACGTTTTTAATGAGTTCTGATAGTAATGCTACTCAAATTATGAAAAAATATTTGCTTTGCAAAAATAAGAAAGAGTAGTCACGTCAGTCAAAAAAACTTTTTTGCAAAAAAAAACCGACTTCCAAAAAAACACTAAAAAAGTGGGAAATAACTTTACTTTCGGAAGTCGGTGACTATTGTGTGTTTCATTGACGTTTTTGCCACCGACTTCCGAAAGTAAAGTTATTTCCCACTTTTTTAGTGTTTTTTTGGAAGTCGGTTTTTTTTTGCAAAAAAGTTTTTATTTTACCCTTTTTAGTTATCGCATCACACACAAATCCTTGTCAAGTATCAATTTCGCAATTTCTTTTACTTGGATGACATATTGTTTCCAGCTATTTTGATTTCAAAACCAAACTACTGAACCGATTTCGATGAAATTTCTATGGGACCAATCGGGAAGTAGATCCATTCAGATAAAAGAAGAATTTTTCAAATCGGTTCATAAATGACGAAGATATGAGGTAACAAACACAAAAATTTCCAGCTATTTTGATTTCAAAACCAAACTGCTGAACCGATTTTGATAAAATTTCTATGGGACCAATCGGGAAGTAGATCCATTCAGATAAAAGAAGAATTTTTCAAATCGGTTCACAAATGACGGAGATATGAGGTAACAAACACAAAAAAAAAAAAAAAAAAAAAAAAACATACAACCGAATTGAGAACCTCCTCCTTTTTTAGAAGTCGGTTAAAAAGTAGTTCTTATTTTTCAAGAATAACATTGTGGGGTTAATAATTAATTTAAAGTCAATATATTCCCATGGAAAGGTATTACTAATACCTTTGTTTACTAGACTACTCGTAGTCCATGAAGCATGTAGTGACACTACGTAAACGACGCACAACATCACAGAGTAAATAAATGCAGAAGGTCGACGAGTGATAACAGTCGCGCACACATAGGCCCAGATCTATAGAACGAACTTCGACTCAGTCGGACTTCATCCGAAAGTGAACTTTATTTGCATGCTGTGAATGTTTGTATGACATGTTTGATCACAGTTGCCAGAATATGCACAATAACTTTAATACCAATAAGGTTTATTTTCGGATGGTGCGCGACTGATCTAAGCTTGATCTAAGTCTAAGTTAGCTCTCTAGATTTCAGCCATAGACGCGTTCGTATGGCGATCTCAAACAAATGCCAGTCAGGAGTGCGCTTGCATTCTCAATACCGTATTACTGGTCCAATTTAAGTAATTCTTTTTTTCATTTGGTAGAGGAAGCTCGCGCGGTACTTTATGAGTTATCCTCTATAACATGCAATTTTTCATCTTCGTCTATGTGCATGACGTGCTAATAACTTCTAGTTACAATGTTATGTTGATACTTGACAAGGATTTGTGTGAGATACCACAACTAAAAGGGGTAAAATAAAAACATTTTTGCGTTTCTATAGATAAAGCAGTTGGAAAACTTGTCCTGTAAGTATCAATAACCGCTATATTTGTACATGTTCAGTATTAATTGAACAAGGAAAAACTAGCACAGTTACAAGAAATGGTTCAAAAAACGCTGTTACATTTATTTTAAGTATTTGAATTATTTACGTTAATTCGGGACTGCCTGTAAATCTTAGCGCACAAAATTGAAATTGTATTTATCAATATTTTAAGTTTATGAAGTATTAAGTCCAGTCCTCACTAATATTAAGTTGTGTAAGTATATCGTAAGTAGGTTTAAAGATATTTATTCTCAAAAAAGACACAAAGTCACTTCAATACGTACCTAGCGTTAAGTACGATACTGTAAATTATATCCGTTGTTTGATACATCCGACATGAATTACAGAGGGGTTATTTTGCTAAACGGATTCGTTTTGATGGGTGGATATGGACGAATGAATACATAATTTGTATTGAATGGCTACCGTGTGGTTTTTGTCAGTAAGTGACTTACAGACCCTTTCCCCCACCTCCGGACATTCATGAGGAATCGCAAATGAAACAGGCACAGTTTGTACTAAGTTTAACGTTGTCGATATACAGATAAGAAAAATTATTTCAAAATTTTTTGAAGGATCGCCGTGTGTAATATGAATACCGTGTGCTTGTATAATGTCCAAATAAAAACATGACGATATTTTTTTGAGCGTGTCGGATGTATCAAACTCCACTAAACGGGCGTTTGACTACTACTTGCAGCGATATGTAATAAAAATCGTTAGTAGTCACCTTCCCATGTACCCCCACTGGGTTTAAGTTAATAATAAATGAAACAAACATAGTATGTAGCGACAAGTGCCTCACCATGTGATAATATGTAAGTTGTGTTTTGGGACAACACCCTGTAGCGTGGGAAACATTTTGCCTACACCACATATCTGTTTGCTAGAGTAAGTAAAGTTAAATATTATTATATCTTAGTAACTATTACATACTGGTTGCTGGCATTTTTGATATTATTTTAAAGGGGATGAAAACAGACAAATTACTTCCGGGTAGATGGTGCTAAGTGTATATAAGGTTCATTCAACTGCGATGGAGTTGCTTCCCACGAGATGCCACTAAGGTTGACATATACATATAAAGCGATCTTCGACGTAACTCAAGCCTTAGAACAGTAGTTTTCATTCAGATATGAAAGATATTTCTATGAAGGTAATGTTCATATTCGTATGATACGCTTGATCACAGTCGCTTGTAGAAATACGCACATTAAATTTATTCAAATAAGGTTTATTTTTGGATGAACTAAGCCAAGTCTAAGTTCGCCCTATAAATCTCAGCCTAAGTGTTTTGTGTTCCCGCCGGTCGCTTCTCATTCAAGATGACTTTGTCAAGTGACGAACACTCGGCGCTCTCTCGCGGCGAAGCTGCACACTTATTTCCCTTCTTTAGAAAAAGGACACTTTTCAAAAGTAATTTGATGAAAAATGTAAAGCCTAGTTTTAGTTAGCTAACAGTATGTGTGTGAGGGGAGATCTTTCCCAAATTGGGTTCCATTGTAAAGTAACTATAATAAATTAATATTAAATTAAGATATACGTAAGCGTGTCTCTACCCAAAACTACTAATTAATAATTTCAGTTAAATTAATATAACATACGACGTTATATTTTTGTAAAAATGACAAAATTAATTGCATAATAGACTGCATTATAATGTTAAGTTGATGCTTTTATTACCATGAAATAAAACTGTTGAAGTTTTATGAATAACCAAGTGACATATTTAGCGATTTTTAATATAGGTACAAGCAACATAACGTCTGAGTATGCAGGTATTTATGGAACACCAATGCATTTGTAACGGAACGGCATATGTCACTGGCTACCTTCTCACTTAACAGTTTCATTGTATGTACTTAATTGATTTATAATAATTGGCATTCATTCATTAAGAGTTGAATCTTGTCGAACTAAACAGTTATCATTTAATATCTACGTAATCGCGTTCGGAAATGAATGGAAGTGAATGGAACATTTGTCGAACACAATAATGTAGTAAATAACAATTCCACTGTGTTGCGTTGCGTAGATAGTATAGTTTATACAACCGTATGATTTACCACTGCTTGTGAGAGCTTAGCGAGGAGCGCAAACTAACGAGTGATATGTTTCCTACTGATAACACGGACTTATTCACTAATGGGATTTTCATTTAACACCCTCCCTTTGATTAGAAGATCTAATCGCGATAACACTATCAACTTCTGCGTTCTGTTTCACCACGAAATAGAGTTGATTCTGGTAAAACCTATCAAGTAATTTCGTTGACCATAAAGTTATGAGTTGGAACATAACTGTTTCTGCTCTACTCTGAACTATACGGAGCTTAATTAATGTGTATCAGTCTACTAATAAAGGGCAGCAGTCTTACCAAGGGGTATCGTGAGTGTTACACAGTGGGTTGTGGAGGTCAGATAGGCAGTCGCTCCTGTAAAATACTGATATTCAGTTGCATCCAAATATTGTTCAGCCGATAAAAGCTGGTCATGAGATTGGCGAAGGGTCAAATTTGTGTGAGTCTGATGACTTATAATAAAATTGTTCTGTTTGTCCATCCATAATTATTATGGGGCATAACGCCATTGACGTCAGACCCTCGGCCTCAGTATCACACATGTAGAGATATCTTCCTATATCAGCGGGTACTGAGTAATGGTCTTAATCAGCAGATTAATTATCTGTCGGACTCACTACTGATAGCCGATTGATATAAATACTATGCTGGATAAGACAGCTAATTCCTAGTGCTACATCAATGTTATTGATTCTCCACCTGTTGAAGTAGTCAAACAGTTTTTAAGTTCTTTTTATGTAAATATTGTACTGAGGCTCGCTTTCACGATTATTCACTTAGTGTAGGTAATCAATACAGGGTGGAAGAGATATCGACGCACAAACGGCTACCGCGTGCTCGGTGCGTCAGTCTGACCCCCCACATAGCTCATCCCCACCTAGCTCATCGGTATATTATTAAGTATGTTTCTGTTTATTTCAACTTCAAAGCAACTGAGAGACACGTGATTGCGATTTAATTATGTTTAGGGTCAATTTGTAAATAGCAAAATATCGTAAAAGTCGGCCTTATTATATTTGAATCTGTTCTTAATATATGTATTTGAATATACAAAGTGGAGTTGGGTAATAAATCACAAATGTTATGACTTGTGATGACACTGTGTCGAAGGTTCCGATAAGCTGAGATACAAATTGAAGCGATTAGAGTAATATAAGTTCAGCTTTTGAAACGGCCATGTGACAAATATGAAGGGAGTGTGCACACTCTTGTCTTCGTCATCAACAACAGAAATATCCATACCTAGGTATACTAGTACATATGACTTTAATGCATAAGATTTGTTTTACCGAATGTTAAAAGTAATGATTGTGTATTGAATAAAGAGAAACTAGATTTCGTCGATAAAACGGTTTTCCTAGGGGATTACGCTAGATTCGAGGCTACAATGGGGTTTTCACTTAACATCCCTTGCGGAGCGACTGAGTTCGGCAGCATATGCTGTTAGAAAAATCCGTCAATTCACTGACGACGTAGATACCACAAGACTGGTCTATTTTAGTTACTTCCATAGTATAATGTCTTACGGCATTTTGTTATGGGGACGGGCAGCAGACATCGAGTCTATTTTTATTCTGCAAAAAAAGAGCCATCAGAGCCATACATATGCATAATATGGTCTCCGTAGGCGCGATTCTCTAAGGGAACTGTTTAAGGACAATAACATTATGACGGTACATAGCCAATACAATTATGAAAACATAATGTACGTTAGAAAAAATCTGCATCTTTAAAAAAAGAGGTGACAGACACAATTACAATACTAGAAATAGGGACCAATTAGTTCAGCCAGGCTTTAGACTCGCTAAAGTAGACTCATATTTCATGGGGTACTGTTTGAGATGCTATAATAAAATTCCACAAAGTATTCTTGAACTTAATGAGACGAAACATGCATTAAACGCAAACTATGTAAGCAAGCATATTACAAGTTGGGCGATTATATCGCTGATATAAATGCTTGGCTCAATGCTGGTCCTGCTCCACAAGGACAGGGGCGCATAAATTGATAGCATTAAATAGTATTGTTGGGGCTGCTGAAGATTATTCAACTGTCTTTGTATTGTATAAATTCAATCTTTTTAGTATTATATGTATAGTCGCATAGCCTATATTGTGTGAGTACTATGTACTAGAAAGCTATCATTCACAGGAAACCTACTTCTTTTCTCAACTTCAATGTGCCATGGAGGTTGAGAGTACGTCATGCTCACTCAAATGTCTCGCTGACGGTGGCGTGTGTGTCGGGTCATTTAGTTCCCTTCAAAATGGTTGAGTTGAATGATGGCTGATTCATGCGTCATTTTCGTGAACTGGCGCTGTCAGTTCTGACTGGTCATCTCTTATTTGCCACGGTTTATTTGAACTAATTATTTTGTTTTTGAATTGTCTTTTTTTGTTTGTACTGTGGACACTTTTAACGTGCACGTCTTGCTACATCGTTCTCACATAATGTACCATCTCAACAAGAATGATGTATCCAAGATTTTTATAACTACATTATGATTTAAAAGAGTGTCCATCGAGTTTCTTGCCCATTCTTCTCCATACAGATCTACGCTTTGGAATGGGCAACTACAGTACTTTCACAGTTATTATGTCTTGTGACTGGGACTGTAGCTTCATTTTTATTGCTGTCTTTGTTTCGACAATTCAAAAGTGCCTGTAATTGGCATACTTGAAATAAATGCTTTGATTTTGATTTTAAACCATCCGAGATGGAAATGTTCTCAATTCTGACGGACGGAGTTCGGATCTAGTGAGTTCACTGACGGTCGATCACTTTTCAAACTTACTAGTTAGGGCATAAGGGTGAAAAGTGGCACACCGTCAGTGTACTCGGTAGTACGTACTACGGCCACTACAAACCTTCATTACTCGGATTCGAATCGGATACAGATACAGTGCAAATACGCTCAGCTAATATGTTCTAAGATATAGGTACCTGGTGTCCACGTATGCCATAGATGTTTAGAATTCACCATCATCATTTTAGCCAAGAGTCGCGCCGCTCCAGAAACTGCCGATCCCTTCGGCCATTCGTCCTGCCAGCAATGTGCTAAACATCCTGAGTTTAGAATGAATAGTTAAGTAATTGGATTTAGTCAAGACTTCGCTCTCAAGAGCTTTTCGTTTTAAAGAATCTGACGCCGTAATCAGTCATTCTTAAACGTGGTCGCACAATTAGTCAACAATATGTGTATCAATAACGAGACGTTTATCTAAACCGTGTCCACATCATTATATTTTATTATATTCGCGAGTATGATTAATTGCCAGCGGTCCGACAACATCGGATCGCATCTCAATAACAACATTACTATTATCAGTAAGTTCGGGGCCAGTTTTTATAAGTAAAGTATAAGTATAACATACTTCAATGCTGCCAAAACAGGAAAATATTGTGTTGGTTGAAACTAGCTGATATAATATATTAGAACATAATGTAACGAGGTATACTTCAATACAACAAATTAAATGAAGACTTCGTACAGTCAAGTATAGAACTATTCT
Organism: Standfussiana lucernea; assembly: GCA_964057025.1. Lineage (NCBI taxonomy): Eukaryota > Metazoa > Arthropoda > Insecta > Lepidoptera > Noctuidae > Standfussiana > Standfussiana lucernea. The sequence continues at coordinate 12,520,921 of OZ059809.1, forward strand.
TTACAGCAGTAGATAAGCTGTAAGTTATTTCTGCGACTGAACAGATATTGTTTTTAACAAAGTTTCTGTTGAAAGAAAATATTAGAATTCCCTTGGCCTATGGTGAGTAGAAGGCGTGTCAGGATGTGACAGAAACCACTTACATTCAGGAGGACCAGGATCTCGTTTCTTTACAATATCACAAAAAAATGGAAAATAACTTTACTTTCGGGAGTCTGTGTCTATTGTTTGTTTCGTTGACTTTTTTGCCACCGACTGCCGAAAGTAAAGTTATTTTCCATTATTGTTGTGTTTTTTTGGAAGTCGGTTATTTTTTTGTAAAAAAGATTTTATTTTACCCTTTTTAGTTATCGTATCACACACAAATCTATCAATCAAGTTAATATCGCAATTTCTTTTACTTGGATGACATATTTTTTCTTGCTATTTTGATTTAAAAACCAAAGTACTGAACCAATTTTGATGAAATTTCTATGGGAACAAGCGGGAAGTATATTGTTTCAGATAAAAGTTTTTCAGATCGGTTCATAAATGATGAAGATATGAAAACAACCGAATTAAGAACCTTCTCCTTTTTTGAAGTCGGTTAAAAATCCCCTCCGTAACCTATGTATGAAAGAAAGGGAAAGGCCAATGTGAGTATCTAGGTATTTCCAATACCTAGGCAGTACACATTGACCTTTCAGGCTAAGCCTGATAAAGATAATGTTGATGAACCCGTGAACTTGAGGCTGGAGTCCGGACTTCACCCGAGCCCCGGCGGACACATGCATGTTAGCTGTTAGCTTACGATCATAGCTATCCACTAGATACTGATCTATTTTCGAAATTTTCACTAACATAACATGTTCAAATCGTTGGTCTGGTTTTATGAGGGTACTAAGCGTAGGGTGCTGGGTTCGATTCCGATTCGGAAGAAAGGTTAGTTTTTCTAAAAAGAAATGCTCAGTAGCAGGCCGGAACCTGTACTTGGGTAATGGCGATAGACTAGCAGCATTCCTTGCTCTGCCCACCTCATATAAGGCCGAGGACTTGCTGCATGTCGTCCCAAACATCATTTTCTCCTTAAACGTACTGTTGTGAACTTACGATAGTTTTCCACATTAGGCGAGTCCGCGTTACCTTAAACGTTTGTTTTATCACTCAACTTGTTGCATCAATGGCACCTGTCTAAAAAACTGATCGTAAACACAAACAAGTGCGCGCCGAGCTTGGGAGCCGGTCCGGCAGGTTGTGTGGCGGCGCCTCTGTTACCCGGCCGCGGATGAAACACTTGGGTTGATGAAGTGTTGTGAGGAGTGAGGGGGCTTCTTCACTTAGTCGCGTTGGTGGCCAGTGTTGTCGATGGGAAGCGGCTGATAGGCGTCAGTGTGCGAGCGAGCGTGGCCCGGAGCACCCGTCCCTATCAGTAGCCCTGCGAGCGTCGTCCAAGCCGCACGTTCGCGACATCGTATTTTTCTACGACGATATCAACCGACCTTGGCGCTATTTCGACGCCGGTGTTCGCACGTCGCCTCCGGACCCACATGTGAGTATCTCTATTTACTGCGATACTCCTACATGCGCCTTACTCAGGAAACACTGGTTTTAATAAACACTGAAATCTTGAGAACTGGTCGACACGACGGAACTTAATCAAGAAACAGTGACTTCCTAGGATGTCACAATATGAACACCCCTTTATTTCCAAACATACTTAAATGTAAACGAAAAAAATAACTTCTAAAATATTTTAACTTCTAGTGAAAGAACATTGCTGAATATTTTCTTTTGATAGAGTCCATCTATCAAAGAAAATATTTAGTAATTTTCGATACAAAAAACTATGTGGAGTTATTTTAAGAATTCTTCAATAACAATTTTGTTAGCTCTATCAAAACAACGCGTAGTAGGTAAATACGTTTACTATTAAAATGTTTTGACAAAATCTACTTCAGCATATCTATCGCGGACTATTAGCATTTAATTAATATTCACTGGTCGTGAATCAGTGTCGCTACCGAGCACTTCTATTAGCAAAGTACTCATTAATATTGACAAGACAACTTCCAGCAAACTATTGACAAAAATGTGCTGACACGCCTCCGACTACATTTTTCGTTACACGTACAATTACGCAGTACATTGATGTTATCTGCGTATATGACGGACGTCTCAATCAGAGTTAAAACGTTGGGCCCCATGCGACCCTGCCACCCCGCCGTGACCCCCCCGCGACCTCGCCGGAGAAAGAACCCGCGTCTCGTCAACAGATAGTGTTATCTAAACCAAAACACTGAAGTCCGCTGAAAACATCGCAGACGCACATATACACACAGTCATTGCCGCAGAAATAATTACTTATGTAATGTATGTAAAAGTTATAAGGTTCTAGTCCAAAGAACCTGAATTCCTCTTTTATTAGGATACTTTCAATCTTCGTACAATGTCGTAAACTTGCCTCCTCGGATGTGCAATTCAACACCTGTGCAAACACACCCTAATTTTCGCAGACTTGACTGACGTTTGTGATTTACCGCCATACAGAGTTTTTCCATTTTCATCGAAGTTTTTCACACGACTATTTCCACTAACGACATTATTAAAACGTAGTGCGTTCTACAATAAAGTTTATCTGAAAGAATTCGCGCGATACGAGTATACGCGCTCACTAGCTGATTGCGTAAATAGATACAAAATAATTTAACGCCGGCGTTTCGCGACGCGCCAACGTTCCACGGACCGTTTTGTTTACCCAAATCATTCATACTTGCACTTGAACTCGCAAATAATAGCTTTCGATTTAGCGAACATCAGAAGTTTGGAAGATTATATATTTGTCTTGGGAAATTCTCTTAACTTTAGCGGTGTTTTCTTCTCCGGTATATTTGCTGTGTTAATCTATTTTCGTTTATCGACATCTATTTTATTTGTGTTTTACAATGGACGCTGGAATAGCTCGCAGCGTGGTTACTTTGACTGATCGATGACGTTCGTTAAATTGGTACCTATATATTATTTTTGTGATGAATGGATTTGTGCATCTGAATATCTAATTTGCCTGAAAGGTCAAATACTTAGTCAGTGGTGAGAGACAAACTCCTCCCCATTTGCCAGGTACTTAAACTTTAGTACTGGCTGCATCTGCAAACGTTATATAGTTTTTCCAACTCGAGAAATTCTTAGGTACTCCGCGACCGTTATACAAATGTCTGGAATTGAATGATAGCGAAGTTTATTGCATTGAATATTATTCGCATCACAACGGAGAGGCACGATTGAGTAACAACTTATAAATAACCGGAGATGTAACTGCAACTCCAATAGGGACCCATTCGGGACAGGACGGGTCGACGGGCGCGTCCTGCACTAAATATTCATTGGAGACACGACGCAGACGCGAGGACACAGGTCAGCACGTGGACACATTGGCGCGGACAGTAGACGTTAGCACGTCATTGACGCGTCTCGGTCTCGGGGGACCTGCGAGACACGCCCAGTTGTGCATATTGTATAAGGAACGCTAGCAAGGGCTTGACTGCTGAGAGAGATGCAGGCAATAAGAAGAAGACATGCTGCGGCAGCCAGCAGATAGAAGAATACAAATCAAACATGATATACATATAGGTATACTGAATGATAGACCGGTATTAACAAGGCAGTAAAAATAAGTTTTGGTTTAAAATTATTGTCGTATTCCGTACTATTGTTAGCTCATACAAATTGTAGCTAGACAATACTGACAATCATGGTATAATAACACTTTAATGGTGGCAGGTTGTAACGATCGTTTTCTACAGCTAGCGGAACGAAACGTCCACGACGGCATTATGAATAAATGACATTACATCAAAACACCATAGAACTGTGACGCAGAGTACCCTTGACTGCTCCTAACAAAATGTTGGGTTACGCTCTGTAGAGAGCCCGCGCGTGTTGTTGGCACAGCTAATTGCTGGGTTTACTTTCGATAAAAACAATCCATCACAGTGTGACAGAAAAACAAACCCTAGTAGGTTTGTTTTTCTGTCACTAAACTTAAACTAAACTCAAACTACAACAAAAGTGGAAACAAGCTTATGTTAAAAAACATTTTCAAAAACAGGCTTTTAAATATAGGTGTGACGTCTTTTTTTGCGTAATCTTCTTAGCATTAGGAATGAGGAAACCTATTACAATAACTCAATTATTTTAAAATATCAAGTACTCTTTTCAATCAAACATGCATCTGCTATACTTCCGTGTAGAAAAATCTAATGATGGCCATTTTCCGCGCGCCTGAAACACTTACTCCTGACCGCGAAAATATTTCTAACAGTATCATAGTCTGTTTATCTATCAGCTGGGCTCTTGATAAACAGAATGTTCCTACTCTTATAATCGCAGCTTATGACGCCACTTTTCGGGGGATTGTTTACGCGCCGTATTAATTGTGTTAATTTAAGTACCAGTAGTAGGCAGGTACAAGCGGACAGGGTGTGACGGATGGCCCTCTAGATCATCAGTAAGTATTTATTGATTCGTGTTAGATTGAAAGTAGAAACGTAAGATACGAGCAAGTCATTAAAACGGGCTGCTTTTGGATTCATCAACCATTTCTAGCTATTCTGTTCTGACATTACAGGACATTGAACGACCACTTGACCACATTGTCCACTATTCCCCGCAAGACAAGCATTTTAGCAGTAACACCACAGTAACACCCTTTTATTTCTAAACATGAAGATTGATGAAGGTGTCGGCACACTATTGCGATTCGTGAAGTCACGAAACCGCGGTTTGTACCTATCTTATATTTTTAACCGACTTCTAAAAAAGGAGGAGGTTCTCAATTCGGTTGTATGTTTTTTTTTTTTTTTTTTTTTTTTTTTTTTTTTTGTGTTTGTTACCTCATATCTCCGTCATTTATGAACCGATTTGAAAAATTCTTGTTTTATCTGAATGGATCTACTTCCCGATTGGTCCCATAGAAATTTCATCAAAATCGGTTCAGCAGTTTGGTTTTGAAATCAAAATAGCTGGAAATTTTTGTGTTTGTTACCTCATATCTTCGTCATTTATGAACCGATTTGAAAAATTCTTCTTTTATCTGAATGGATCTACTTCCCGATTGGTCCCATAGAAATTTCATCGAAATCGGTTCAGTAGTTTGGTTTTGAAATCAAAATAGCTGGAAACAATATGTCATCCAAGTAAAAGAAATTGCGAAATTGATACTTGACAAGGATTTGTGTGTGATGCGATAACTAAAAAGGGTAAAATAAAAACTTTTTTGCAAAAAAAAACCGACTTCCAAAAAAAACACTAAAAAAGTGGGAAATAACTTTACTTTCGGAAGTCGGTGGCAAAAAAGTCAATGAAACAAACAATAGTCACCGACTTCCGAAAGTAAAGTTATTTCCCACTTTTTTAGTGTTTTTTTTGGAAGTCGGTTTTTTTTTGTTATTGTTTGTTTTATAAATATGATGAATATACGTAACTATATAGTTGAGACTTGATTATAATTATTGTTAGGAGGTTCCTCTCTCTGGAGCCCTGATAGCTTGGACCCTGTTCCCGAAACCGGTGGGCTACTATTTTTATATTTTGAAATGTTTTTTTTTTAATATTTAAAAATGTAAAACAATAAGAAGAAAAAATTAATAAAGGAATAATAATAAAATTTATTGCAGACCATAAGTCCATAGACAAACACACATTAGTTACAATTTTATACACAAAACATCAATACATACATGAAAACACATTCTACACAAAAAAATACACTAAACAACTTATTTTAAATATTGGAATGACGCACAATGACTGGTCATCCATTGCCACATCATTGGACTATGCATCCTGTCGGCTACTATAGCCACCAAGCTGTTGGAGCAGTCGCGCACTCGCCGCATCAGGGATGCTATCCGGGTCCGCATCAGTGCGTAAAAATCTGGCACGCCATTCTCCGCGAACATCCCCGATGCACTGCAAAAGCGCGGCAGCCCCAACATAACTCTGAAGGCTTTATTGTATTGGACTCGCAGACCATTGTACGAGCTTTTTGTATAGCTGACCCATAGGGCACACGTGTACATAGATTGGCAATACGCTCTAAAGAGTGTAATTTTCACCTCCCTAGTACAACGTGCAAACCTACGAGCCAGCTTGTTACATCGAACTGCCGATGCTCTCCGTTCCCTCTCCACGTCCACATCGTCGGACAGACCATCGGTGTCCCAATGCCCCAGGTACTTGAACTTCGTGACCCTGGAAAGCTGAGCGCCCCCCAAGGAGACTGGTGGGACAGTATCATAACATTTGTTACCCGCTTTGAAAACCAGTAGCTCGCTCTTGATCGCATTGTACCTAAGGCCGTGAGCCACCGCATAGTCGCACAGTCCTCACAGATGCGAAGAAGCCTCCTAAGTGCACTGATCGATGGGCTCAGCAATACCATATCATCCGCGTAGCTCATGTTATCGACGCAGTGCCCGTCAATGGAGCACCAGATATTGGTATTGCTGAGCTCACAGATTAGCTCGTTTATATACTGGTTGAATAGCTTGGGTGAGCTGATTCCCCCTGCCTCACACCGCACTCCAATCCGTATGCATCCGAGAGGACACCCGTCCACTTAACATAATTGTATTGGTTTTTATACCGTTACTTTAGCATCGTAATGATATCGCTTGGGAGGTTCATAACATTTGACAGTTTCCTCCATAGCCATAAGATACGAGGTCGAAACCCTTGGAGAACATGCGTCCAGAAAACATGCATATACAAGTGTTTCCCAACTCGCATAGTATTGAACAGGCTGTTTCAGGCATAGTATAGCTGTTTCCGTGGATAAATGTGGCTTAAACCCAAACTGGGCGACGTTGAGTGTTAAATGCTGATCAATCAGGCTGTCCAACACCTTTGCAATGATGATAGCCAGGGATATAGGCCTGTAGTTGCTCTTGTCACTCGCATCTCCAGTCTTATTTTTAACAATGGGCACAACAATAGTTTTAAGTAAATCAGCTGTAAGATACGAGTGACTCAGGCACAAGCTAAGAAACATTGCTAGCACTCGCGGTAAGTGCTTACCAGCAAATAGTAAATCATGATTATGATTATGCTCGAATAAAAATAATGATTATGAAATTGTGCAACATCATGGCTGTAGCAGTCTGTCAAACCAGTGAGATAACCAGTGTAGCAATCATTGAGTTAAGTATTTATAAAAACAAATCAGTACCTAGTTTATCCAAGTGTGACTAATTAGTTAAGTAAACCCAGTGCTGTTTCGGAGTCTAGTGACGTGCGTCAGCTGTAATGACAACAGTCGGAAAGCGCGCTTGCTCGTCAGGTCGGTGCCCGTCTGCTCGCTTGCTCGATGGATGCTCGCCGGCGGTACATAATCATCGACCATTTGAATAATTAGAGACCCACTTGTCGTGCTCAATTATTTATTCAGTGGGTACATCATTCTCGTATACTCGGCGATAAAAGTAATAGACAAGTAGCGGGTGTTGGTTCCGCTGACGAAGTATTCAGCCAAACCTTTGCGATTTCAGCTTGATTACAATTAATATTGTTATCTAGCACAAAAATGGGCACAAATATTTGGTTTCTAATGTTAAATAAGTATATTATCTAATTCCATGTAATCATTGATAAATGAATGCCGGGAGATTAGGTTTTCATTTGCCATTACTTTTATGTATTTTGCAAACGCTAGTAGTAATTTTTAAAACATCAATCCCATCGTATGATTCGCAGTTTTATTACGGAAGCTTAAAAGACAATATTATGGATCTGGCCGTGTAATCAAAAGCACTAGTCGTTTCGACTAGTACTGCTCACTACACACGACGTAGTAATAACCGCATTGTATCAGTATTTACTTAAAAAACGTCAGCAAGGCCGCGCTGTCCAAGTTCATTAACAAGCAGGGTGCGCGTGCGCGTGCGCCGCCGCCTCCTCGTGTTTGCCTTATTATAGCGATTCTATCTTAATGTCAAAAAGAACATCGCTATGAGCCTGCAAGCAAGTCACATAAAGACAGAAACTGATTGACAAATTAATTTTGTTGCATATTTCATGCACTGTATAGTAATACGGTTTACTATACAGTGCATTTGACTCAAATAATAGTAATACGGTTTACTATACGGTTTACTATACAGTGCATTTGACTCAAATGCACTGTATAGTAAACCGTATTACTATACAGTGCATGAAATATGCAACAAAATTAATTTGTCAATCAGTTTCTGTCTTTATGTGACTTGCTTGCAGGCTCATAGCGATGTTCTTTTACCTAAGAGTTTATGACCGCGTTAAATGGAGCTGGGCTTCTGCACTTTTCTTCTTTGTGACACATAGGTGACACATATTAAAAAATAATAGGTCTGCTCAACCAGACCGTCTCGTTCGCGATTGTTCCCAGAGTGTCGGACCTCTCGTCCTCGCAAATTAGCCATATAAGCCAATAAATCAGTTGGCGCTATTGTACTCTCTCGGCTCATAGATTCGATTAAGGGCCACCGACCAACCGGCGACCACTTGCTTGCATTTACTGCCACATTCCAACGCGGGAGACAGGGAATCAAATCATAAGAACGCAGTTAAAAGTTTATTTGTAACTGTTATAGTTATTTTCATTTTTAAGATTTTTATTATTGTCAGCCGTTTTTGTCACCTTGCAGGGCAAAGGTCCTGAGATTTTAAGATTACAATCTGGTAATCATTAATAAAATATTCTGAGACGAATCGATGTAAGAAACTCTCCACTGGGTCGGGCTGGGCACCCACCCGCCGCCGACGCCGTATATTTGGTGTGTCATCATTATTGATGATACATTATTTGGACAACTCGTATCGGCGTATAATCGCGCCCTTATCGCCGCGCCGGCGTGTGTGAGTGGGTGAGCCGTGCCTGGCAACGGGGGGTGAGAGGGGGTATCCTCAATAAACTTGACCTACCGTCTATGCCATTGAGTAAAGTCATCTCAAATCGTTTTCAATCGTTTCGTAAGGAACCTGGTAAGGTTGCTTTAGCACAATTCCCCAGACACAGTCCACAGGTAGCTCTAGCTTGCAGTCAGTTAATCAGCTTGAGTGGCCCCCGAGCATCATTTGTCTCTTAAGGAAAATCCGTTGAGAAAACAAGACGCTAATACTTGTGTGGGATGGCAAGTAGTTCTTCAATTAATTCTACTCTGACAAGTAAAATGAGCATTTTCTAATTGTGCCGTATCACCATCAGCCTTGCCATAAGTAGTCAGTCTTCCCTCCGGCAAGTTTGTTATGATCTTTATTCCACTGACCCAGGCGCGGTCACAAAAGGCCGTAGCTAGGAATTTGGTTGGAAGGGCTTACCGCGAATGATAAAAAGCAGATCGGTGGAGGGAGGAGTGGGAGTGTTAAACAATATTATGAACAACTCTGGGTTTCGTCGTTTGCCATCATACAAAATACTTATTTTATTTCAATCAATGAATTCAGAAACATGATCACGGTGTACCCAGGCGGGGTGGTCATGACGCCCATGACCCCCCCCCCCTCGTATCTGCTCTTGGTATTAATAGAATAAAAGAGCGAGAGAAGAGAGCTTCAAAATTCAAGTAGCCTGTCCTCGCCCCGGTAATTAGGTTCTTTTTGTTCAGAATGAGATGAGAATAAAAGTAATTCCCTCAACTTGTACAGAACTAAAATAACGAGCGAAGTGAACTTGAAAACTTTATCATTCTGCCTCGTAAAGGTTAGTTTCCCATGTTGAACGATTAAGCAGGAAGTTAATAATTTATACAATTCCCGAAAAATTGCTATTCTCACAATGATTTTCATGGCCCCTCTGACCCTCCCCCTAGGACCGCGCATGATCTGACCTCTGAAACTCAATTTCTGTGGGAGTTTATACCTATTCTAAGATTTGACATCTAGAAAAGTCAAATTGGCAGTTTGTACACCGTGGGTACATGCGGAGCAGGTCGTTCTCTCTTGTAATGTCTATATTGGGAGTAATTTGTTTCTTTGTGGCTTCTCTGCATCACTCTCATTGAGATTTGGTTCAGTTAGCGACGTCCAATGTCCAGCCCAATTGGTGCAGTGACGCGGCTCGAACACGCGACCAATCTGACAGTCTGCGTGATCATCAATTTTCTAATAAATTCCTATATCATAGATATACAAAGGTACGATCTACGGTTTAGAACGGGCATCGTCATAGGCGCCTTGTAACTTAATTCTATCTGTAAATGTTTTGACTCTTTGTAGACTGTGAATGAGCCATGAGTAACTGCCGATACACTGCTCATTGTCAGGATTATCATCCATATCACCAGTCTAGACAAAACAATTCAGTGATTTTGACCACTATGAGCAGCATCCAGAGGGCTCGTGATGTTATCAGATTATTGTACGTCAGATAGTAACGAGTAATCGCGGATATTAGATAGGATGTGAACTTGTGAAGCCTCAACTGTTGGTTAAAAGATATACTTATCGAAACACTGGTTTTGGGCGGACTCTGTGAGTACCTACAGTTCGGTAGCAGCTGGAATAATTTCACTTTCAACGGCTTCAGCTATAATGGTTCACTATTAATAGCTCCAGATTTCAAGTAGGCTGTAAGATGTTGCACTCTTTTAGAGTATTGAGCCGTTAATCTCATACGGTGCTTTGGTCAGATTTATTGTTTTTCATCATTTAATGTGAAGGTTGCTAGTTTGTTCCTTACTAAATCGTTACCTGCTTTCCTCAATAATGTTGGGGTCCACTTGTTGCTTAGGTATACAATTTCTTGAAAACCTGTAGCTTGTCACAGACAACGATTTGTTTAATGAGCAAGCGCTGTGAGTGCTGTGAATTGTGATTGATTGTCGATCTTCCGTTAAGGGCGCACGGGATGACAGCTCAAACTCAAATTCTACCCTCGCTTCTCCAGCCTTTCCCCAGCCACCTATCTTCTATCCCTCTCTCACAGTCAACATGACTCTGTGTGGGTGATGGAAGGAAACGAAACGAGTAAACACAATATTAATTTCCTTTATTTATTCTTGTTACTTATTTTGTATTTTTAGATATTCCTATATTAAAATCAGTACTTATAAAAAAAAACATTTAAAAATATAAAAATAGTAGCCCACCGGTATCGGGAACAGGTTCCAAGCAACCATCGGTCAGCGCTCCAGAGAAAGGAACCTCCTAACAATACGAGCCGTGTGCAGGAGTACCGCTCTCTGAATCAAGCCCTTGATCTAGCTGCCTAACGAGAGCCTCGTCAAATATTGGTCGAGACTCTAGGCAATTAAGTCATTGGCTGAAACGACTATCGGCGCAATGATCGCTCAGTCCACTTCCCACATGTCGACAACCTCGTGAGCCAAGTCAAGATACTTGATTTGTTTATGTGTCTCGGCTTTCACGAGGTTCTCGTCATGCGGGACCGTTATGTTAACAATCATTGCGCGCCGCTCTAATCAATCCATCACCCTTATATAAGGCTTATTGGCTACAATAGTCCTGTCAGTGATGATGGATTGATCCCAGTACAGTGTGATATAGCCATTTTCGAGAACTGGGCGGGGCACGTACCTATAGTACGTCACTTCCGATTCCACCAGGCTCTCCGTTACCTAGACGACAATACCCGGAGATAATGTGAGGGATTGATTCGCCCGGACGGTGGCATGCCCGACATATGTCAACCGTATCGTCCTTCACAATAAATCTCCGGTAGTTATTCGTCATCATAACTTCATCCATAATTGCACAGACAAAACCTTCGGTTTCTCCAAAAAGGTCCCCGGAGCGTAGCCAGGCTACGGACGCTGATATGCTTTTTCCGGGCCCAGTAGGGCCCAGAAAAAGCGTCCGTGAAGCTTCTTACTCTGGCATACTTCCCTGCGGTCGTTAATGTCAAGCACTATAGGTTTGCGCACCAGTTCTCTTTAGCCAAGGAGAGCGGGGGGGTGGGCTTTTCCACCGCGACCAAATCTCGACGCATCCCCACATCGCCTTCTAGGAAATATTCCCTGACTGCATATCTCACGACTGTGGAGAGTCTTAGCGTTTAAAAAGCGTCGACCTTCGCACCTCCGCGAGAAGTAGTCTCATAACCGAAGAGCGTGGGTGATGCATTCCATATGCCGTCAACAATGTTCGACCTTCCTATCCAGGGCGTCTAGTTCTGTTTGTGTCCATCACCTTCTATTTGTATTAAAAATGATATACGTATAAACGTGGTATATAAAAAAATAGTAAAACTAGGAACCCTTATAGTTTCACCATGTCCGTCTATCTGTCGGTCTACCACAGACTGAGGTGTAACGCAGAGTCTCTTCATTTAATTAAAATTTCATTCAATAGTTTCCATTCAGAGTTTTTGGGTTATTTTCATTTTAAATAGCCGGTAACAATTGTATTGTTAAGTCGCGAACATTCAATTTCTTTTGCCAAGGGGTATCGGCTCCACTTCAGTTTAGTCGGCTAAGCTTAACTTTATTTTCACACCCATCTTTAGCCGTAACCTATATATAATTTACAAGCTATACACAGACTTAACATGATATTAAAAATATAACTATCAAAAGATAGAAATTACAGGACATCAAGATTTCCGAAATCTGAGGCTGTTAGGTGTTTTCTTGAGTTCTAACTGTGTATTTGCAAAAATAAAACAAACAAAACAATAAAATATGCGTCTGACAAAATAAATATTTGATTATTGAACTCTTAAAATATTGAATATCTTTTGTTCTGAATACCCGAGGAAAACTTTCATTCCTTCGGTTCATAAACTTAACTAAAATACTACTAATTTTAGGTAAATAATAAAGATGGTAATTTTTCCAAAACATTTAGTTCTAGAGCTACTTTGTTTTAATTTTATAAAAAATGATTTTCTTGCATAAATACTTAATTAATTTATCTATACAAATATCTCTGTCGATAATAGGCACGTCTAACTATTTGAACCATTACAAAAATGTTTTTTTTTTCAACTAAACTACAACCTTTGCAAAAAATAAAAACACAGTTGCTTTATATGTTATTCTACATTTCATATTTCATGAATGAAACATTTCTTTAGAACATAAAACGTCAATCGGGTCTTCTGCGCGAAAACAAAGAAACACATCCCCCCCGTCTGAAGGCCGAGGCCGCACTTAGGGCAAGTTGTACATCGGGGTCCTAGCGTTAAAATACTTTATTAGCTTAAAAGTTTGTTTTAACCGCAAAATTTTGTTTTATGTTGTTTATATTATTATTAAACTTGGAAACATCCTACTTTATTTAGTTCCTACCTAATCTAATGTTTGTGTTTATTTGGGTACCTACCTATTTTAATATTCGTGTTTATTTGTTTACCTACCTAATTTAATGTGTTTTTATTTGGTTATCCAGGTACCTAATTTAATGTTTGTATTTATTTGGTTACCTTCCTAATTTAATGTGAGTGTTTACTAATATTTGCATGCTATTTTTATGGCGAAATGTCACTGCACTACATATATTTACCATCTTTTGTACCACATTTAACGAAATAATTTGACTTTGACTTTAGCGAGGGCCGGGGGACAGGGCGGTCCGAGATGTGGATGGTTAGTAAGCTTGTAGTTTCAGAGGAAATGCCTTTATGAGGAAAACATAGGTTTAAAAAAAAAGCAAAACAAAGGGCTTCTGCTTTAAACATAAGTAGATCGACTATTCTGAAAAGTTTAATGACCTAATTTAGAGTCTATAATTGAATGTAATCCATTTATAATTCATTTTAGCGGTAACTTTGAGGTATTTTTCTCTCGAGAAAATGTTATGGAATCGTGTTTTCGAAACAAAGCGTACTTAGAAGTAGTCCTCAACTTTGCTATATACCAGGCCACTCAGAAAGTATTGCGATAAATAGTTTTTATTATATGGGAGACTGGCCAGTTAGAATCTTTTTCGAAAATATGATTACTTGTAAGTAAAAATATGTGTTCCATTTTCAAAATTTCCCTCCACATTTTTTGCGAGCCAATTCAAAGTATCGTGTCTTACTGAAAAATGGATCTGCGCCGGGAACATTTTAGAGCTATGATTTTTTACGATTTCAAGTGTCGCCTGAAACCGGATGAATCGTTCGATAGACTTCAAATGGCATTTATGGATGAAGGCCCCTCCAAGGCAACCGTGTATCGTTGGTATAACGAATTTAGGCGCGGTCGACCAGCCTTGGGGGATGAAGAAAGAAGCGGTCGCCCTTTGACGGCTAAGAAAACGTGCTAGCAGTGAAAAATTTAATCCAAGATAATAGGCGAATTACATATCAGGAGATTCAGCACATATTAAAGATAGGATCGGGAAGCGTTCACGAGATTCTACACGGGCATCTTCGCGTGAGGAGGATAGTATCGCGCTGGGTGCCGCACTACCTCACCGACGCGACGCTCAGAAGCAGGCCCGGGTGGAATGGTGCCGTGATATGCTGAACAAATTTGAAGCAGGCTCGTCTCGGCGTGTTTAAGACATCGTAACAGATGATGAGTCCTGGATTTATCAATACGATCCAGAAACCAAGCGCCAGTCGACAGTTTGGGTGTTTCAAAATGAACCAACGCCTACCAAAGTGAAGCGATTTCGAAGCGGGGGGAAGATTTTGATCGCCAGCTTTTTTAATTTGACTGGCCACTTGGCCTCAATTCCCTTACGAGATCAAAGAAGCATCAACGCCGAATGGTATACTACCAAATGTTTACCAGAAGTTTTTTCTGTTGTGAGCAACAAGCGAACAAACACAGGGCTCCGCGGACTACTGCTCCACCACGACAATGCGCCTGCACACACCGCGCTCAAAACGAGGAACTTCCTGGACAGTACACCAGTCAAACTCCTGGGTCACCCTCCTTACAGCCCTGATCTAGCACCGTGTGACTTCTTTTTATTTCCAAAAATAAAAAATCAGCTCAAGGGGATACAATTTTCGTCGCCGGAAGATGCGCTGGCTGCGTTCGAGCAGGCTGTAAACGAGGTGTCTGCGGCGGACTGGAAGAAGTGTTTTGAAAACTGGTTCAGACGCATGAATCTTTGTATAGAGGCTGGTGGAGAGTACTTTGAAAAGATTTAATAAAAATATATGTACCTGTAGAACAATTTTTTTTAGTGTCGCAAAACTTTCTGAGTGTCTCACGTATTATTTACAAAGTGAAAGCTGCAGTCATATTAAAACGAGAGCCATTCAATTTTCACAATTTGGGGTTAAACGTAACGCATATAACACGTAACACATAACTCACGGTTCACACACCAGCTGTTTACATGTCCGCATCTGCATAACATTCACCTGTAGCGTCCACTGACGCGTCACATATTATCACCTGTTACAATAATTATTGTTACCAAGCCTACGTTCGTGAACGCTCAATTATTCACATGCGTGCAAAAGCGTTGATATGCCTCAGTGGATTGCAATCCTAACTACTACTAATTAGTCATGCATATCATATCTGTTTGAATGAATTTTTATTTGATTCAGAAACACTTAACGTCAATTAAGTGCCGCTTAATGACTTAACTTGTTATATGTACTAATTATTTACAAACTGTAGAGTGTTTGAATGGTTTAAACTGGTAGATTTATATGTCTAATAGTATAACTTCAGTGTGTGGTCTATAAAAGTGTATACAAGACTGATTGAATGTGTAAGTACAAGTTGTGTCGTACAATGGAAATTAATGGATTTTTAATTGAATCAACTGCATCGATCTGTCCGTGTGCGTCGGGTGTATTCTGATTCGCCGCAGTGACTCGACTGTCGTCGCCTGCGCATCGTATCCGCGGCGGAAACCATTAAACACTGTGACAGCTGCACTGTGTACTGTGTGCCCGATCTTATCTGTGAGATCTTCAATTAATAAACTACGCTATGCATAGTTTGATATAAACTTAATTGAAACTGACTTCTCAGAATTGTCTACTTATCTATTTATTTTTTGATTAACTGCAATCAGTTTTTTCTAGATTCATTTATTTTTATGCATGCAACAGTGTGTTGCTTATTTCAACTTAGCGATCTTATTAAATGTAACCATAATATTTGTTATGTTCACATCAGAATCAATACGTGCCAAAGTTAGGCGCTGCATCCGTCCTCTGGATTCTTTGAAACAGTTTGTTTTCTACATTATCTCAGTAGTACGTCATGCCAGTATGTTGTTATAGCTAGTTAAGCTATCTCAAATTGTCTTCAACGTAAAGTGTAATTGTGCCTTGTGTTTGTGTGTACAGTGCTTCAAGATTGCTTATTAGTGATGACGACAATGTTCGCGGCGTTTTTTGTTCATCTCTTCGTTCCCACGTGACACAAGCCACCAACGAACCCAACATAGGTACTCTACGAAAACAACTAATGATTAGGTACTTGCTAACTCGAGTGCGCAGTAGTTCGTTCAGCAGAACTAACCTGCGATTCTACGATCTCTTTGCGATTATCTCAAAAACTTCTGATTTACAAAAAGTTCTACTAAGAGGGTATTACAAAACACTCATAACATATTATTGTCTTCATAGCTATCAGTTCGCCATTCGCTATCTCCCTACTATGTTTCTAATCTGAGGTCTTCCTTGTAATTATCGAGCGTACGCTGCAAAAGATATGGCGTAGGACGGAGATCCTATCACACTACCACCACGGTCTGCAAGCGTTTAACATAGTCAATCAAGATACAAATCCTAGTATTCGAGCAATTTGTGGATACAGTATTCGAATCAAACCTAATCACTATGCTTAGCAACCCACTGCATTCAATCCCTAAAGAGTCTTAAGTTGGATTGACCACGGCTAAGAAAGTATCTCAATTTTGGTTAAACATGATTAGACCTCAGAGTTCTCTGACTCTTAAATATCAAAGAACAACAATAATAGCGTAGTTTAGTCTCACATGTTCGTTATCTTCTAAAAACACCAAATACTGTGATAACACAATATTTGGTAGGTACATAATGTTTGGAGGAAAACTGCCAAACTATTGTGTACATAAGCGTAGTGGATCTGGAGGAGAGCAGATGAATCCGGAGCGGTCCGGCGACCGTGACAGTGTGGCGGTATCGCGCCAAGTAGGGGTGGGGTCGCGCGATAACCCGCGACCGCGCGGTACAGCCGCGCGATATCGACTGTATCTATCCGAATCTTACGTAACAACGTGCGGGCGTTGAGCGCGCGATACGCCCCATGAGACGCATGCCTTAATTGATCCCTACGGACACAATGACATTAGAAGTTCAAACAAAAGGGCTGTCATTGATGACCACTGTGACGTGCGACAGGCCAGCAGATAAACGCGGGTATAGTCATTAGGTACTTGATTCGTGAATAAACGATAAAATGTTGGACATATTTATAAATTAATAAAGTAATGTATGTCTGTTTACCTACCGACACAAGGTCAGCGTTCTACCAACACTGATTTATCATTAAATGACAGGTGGATCATTTTTGTGACAAACTACTGAAGTATATGTATAGCTTAGATGCGCGAGTAATCAAAGCCTAAATATTTATTTACTCCGGATAGTAAAAAGATTGACTGATGTGATAATGTGACTTTTTCAATTCATATGTACTTTCTAAGGTTATCTTGGACATCACAGACATCGGTGAAGGAAAACATCGTGAGGAAACCTGGGCTTATTTTCTATATCTATCTATATCTATCTCTATATATACAATAATAAATCTGTAGACGTGGCGTTTCTGTACATTGAAAATATTTAGAAAAAAAAGTTGTAGGTGTGTTAAAGGAAAACTAACAGTACCCATTTCTAATATTTTTAGAATGTTTGTCTGTTTGTCCGCAGTCTGTGAGTCTGCGGCTATGTTTGTTTGTTTAAGTATCACGTGAAAATTACAAAACCAATGTGGTTAGTTTCAATGCACAAGTATTGTGCGTAACTTAGAGAAGGTATTAGTTTTTGTTTCATTGCAATCCGTGCTCTTAATAAAAATATATATGAATTTTATTTATTTAAAATGATCAAGAAGCAATCATCATCTTTACTTAAGATACATGCAACGACATCTGTTGAACCAAATTGGTACTAATGAATAAATGTGCTCACAAGACCACTTTTAAATCGACTGCCCGAGTTTTGCAAAAAGTTATAATAGCAAAAGGTACTCTTATATGGCGCTGCTTTGAAAATCTACATAATATAGATTATAGAGTGATTGTTCGATCGCTTTCCATGCATTATATTTTAGCAGTTTAACTCCGTGCTCGATAGATGGCGTTGTGCATTTGACGCCAATTTCTGAATCGCGGTGTTAAGATTTTCCATGAATGAACTACGCTCGCGACAGTATGCGGTCGTAAATTTTTGTTGATTAATCTCCTAAATCTATACATAAACAATATTAAAATTGTATAAATAGAAAACGATATTCCGAAATGGCGCAAAAACTACCGCATGTGCGCTATTGTTCAAATTTTTCACAAATATTCCTTTCTTAAAACTTTATTTTTACAAATATTTCGTTTTAGGCTACCATTTGAAGGCTTCTTCAAATAGTAGCCTATACAACATTAGTTTTAGTATATGCGAAACATGAAACACATGTTTAGTATTTTTAAGTAAAGAATCTATGTACAAAATTTCAAAACTGTATCATGTAAAATCACAAAGTTATAAGCTTGTTATGTTACCTGGTTGTCCGTACAAAAACATACTCACCACGCGGCACCCCACTGTGCTGCCGCGCCTAATGCCTGTGTTGTGCGCCTATGATTGCGGATAGTACTAAGTGTCGCTCGGTGTTCAACTCGTAACCTTTTTAAATATTTTTGGGGCAAAATATAACATGATATAAAAATTATTGGAATCGATTCAGTTACTTATTCTGAACAAACTATATTCTGGTTTCGCATAATTATACTAAAAATAATGTTGTATATTATCACACTATGTGCTTGAAGAGGTTCATTATGCCCGTATTCTTCAATTGTTTGTCATTTCAGTCATGACAAGCATGAGAACGGCTATTCATATATTATATCAACGGAATAAACGGCCTAGCGGTTTCATACCGCTCTGTAAATTAAGTGGTTGCAAGTACGAGCCCAATATTAATTTCACTTTTTGTGATTTGTTTGAATATTGTTTAGATGCTGTGAGATTTCCAATTTTTTTTTGTATTGATGTTGTTTGCATTTCTATTATCCTTCAACAATTTCTCCCTAAAGTAATAGGGAAGTATGGAAGAAGAAGACATACCGAGCCGACCCCAAATCAATTGGGATAAGGGCAGGAGAATGATGATTTCTTCAAAATCCAAAAAGTAGTACAGAGGACAGATTCTGATAAGTTCACATGTTCTTGCTGTAGTATCAGTATTTTTCTTTCTCTATTTGCAAATGAGCGTCTTTTTTTAATTTTTAAGGATATTACATACCGTTGGGTTTGGGACCCAGGATAGATCATGAGTTGCATGTATTTGCTTTCGTTCATAAACTTCTTCTTAGCGTGCCGAAGGCAATCTAAATTGATTCCCCCCAGAAATAGACTATGAGTTCCTTTATTACTTAAAACAAGGATGTACTAACAGGTTTTAGTTTAAATTAACAGCAAGTCAGTTAATTAGTGTATTATTTGTAGAGGATGTTAGGAATATACTATGACTTCACGTTCCCATGTAATGCACGTGACCACGTCATACGCGGTCACGTGAGCGAAGCCGCGGGCACAGCTATTAATTAATATGTCTGAAATCACCAACCCGTTTTGAGCAAGTGTGGTGATCAATGCTCGTGCCTTCTCTGTATAAGAAGAGGCCTTTGCCTAGCAGTGAGATAGTATGGGCTGGTTTTATATTATTATTATATTATATAGTAAAAAAAATTGAGGCTAGAGTCAGGTTCAGTAAGCCACCCGTAGTCACATTCATTACAAACACTTCGTATGTAGTGGCTTACTGCTTACATAATGTACCTACATACATACAATTACTTAGAGATGCATGTATTACATTTAAATCAACACTACTATTAGCTTATTCAAATAACTTCTGTAGTACCTGAAGTCTGTGTCTATTCACAAACTTAATGTTACTGCCTGCTTAATTCAATGTGTCTGGGAGTTACTTTTTAATTTTAAAGGAAACCAAATATGTGCCTATTTAAATCATGGCAGCATTATCACTTGAATTAATACAAACTCATTTCTAATCGTGATATCATTTTACTGAGCGTGTTTTTTATAACTAATTCTGGACACGGCAGTTCACCTCGCCAAGTCAATTATTTAGTTTGAGAGAAAGCACAGCAGACCGGACTATATACATCTCATGTTGCGCACAAACTACGGGTTCTAACAATTTATCTGTTGCCGCGGTATGACGATATGTCGGCGTCGTAATAAATATTTTTTACATAAATTTACACGTGTTGCCAACATCCAACTCCCAAGGCCAAGTTTGCAGGAGCTGCGATAAGTTTGAGAGTCATCATCATCCTTTGGCTATCCTTTTCCCAACTATGTTGGGGTCGGCTTCCAGTCTATCCGGATGCAGCTGAATACCAGTATTTTACATGGAGCGACTGCCTATCTGACATCCATAAGTTTGAGAGTATTGGAATAATAATAATAATATTACGTCTTTTCATATTTATCCTCGTCCCGTTATTTCCACGTTACTGCAGCAAATGGGGGCAAGTTTAAAACATATTTGCCTCACAAGTTGTCACTCTTAGTTCAGCCAACATTCCACGGGGTAGGTCAAGGTAGCTATTGTTTTCAATCGTAATCTAACAGTGGGGCAGATGAAAACAATCAGAAACCCACATAGAATATACATACGACTTCAGGTAACTATAAATCTTACGCCACGACCGGCTCAGACTAGAGCGCTAGTGCGTTGAGCAAAGATTGAATTTGTATGTTTACCTTTACTATGCGAGTAGCGTGTTGGCGTCCAACATATGAGACAAACATTGGCATGTTTGCGTGCTTTGAGTAAAGTGTTGGCGTGGGTTGGCGAATGTGTCCAACGTTGACGTCAACGCCAACGTGTTTGCGCGCGTCTCAGTCGGGGGCGGTGGGCGCGCCGCAGCGTCATGGCCGTGCCGCCTGCGACGGGCAGACAGACCTTCCATCTGTGTACTGTATGTATGCTGTGAACGGTGTTTTCTTTGAGAACTGTCAAACTCCACGCCATGCTTACCTATTGCTTGCCCAGGTTTGAAGACTACGTCGACATTTTAACTCTTGTTCCTACATAAAGATATTCCTTCGACTAAAGCATTGCTGATAAAGATTTTCAATGAAATTAATAACCCTCGTGAGTCAACACCATTGTTGACTACTTCGCTTACTTGCGACTGCTGGGTAGGTACCTACTGGATCTTACCAGACACTGAATAGTGCTGCACGACAATAAAGACTAAAGTGTAAATTAAACAAAAACAAGAATATTAAAACAAATAAATATCTCTACATCAGTCACAAATATGGTAATTAATTTAAATCCACCGCAATCGCCATCGTCCGACTTTGGGTCTATCGCATCGCGTCGATAAACCCTGCGGCTCGTGATATCGCAGTCATCGCACGCACTGCGAATTAGATCCAGACTGATAAAATTTTGCAAAAAAAGCTTACTTTTATTTTAATATAGGACAAAAAAAATCTTAAAAGTCTCTTACTCGAATAAAAGGAGAAAAAGTGAAAAAGTTTACAGAGGAACAGTGCAAATGAATGATTATTGATTACGTATAATTGGTGGTAATTGTGAATGGTATCGCGAAGTTTGTTTAATCCCAACCGGTTACCGCCAGATACGAGCCGGTTGTGATAGCGACGCGCGATATTAACAATTAATGTATCAACAATTATAATTTTCATAAACTGCAAAGACGCCACGATTTGGTCTTTTGGCGTCCCCCTATTAGTAACCACTAGCAGCCCCATGTAGCAGCTCAGATCAAAACTACGAGTACGACCGGCAAACTTGTGCAGGATATTCAATTCTATGATTGTGAAGAGCAGTTTGAATTGCCACGCATGCCAAATTTGCGAAATTTTTCTTCAAGTCTTGGTCTGAAACAAAATTGCATCTACTGTGGATGTAACATTGTGGCGATCCAATTTCTTCGTGTACTGCACTAATCAATTTAAAATTACGATACGTATGTGTTCTGAATTATTACTGACATCGACATGTGATCCAGTTTCCGTGCACCGTGCAGTTGTATTGTATGTGTATGTGTGTGACTCATCGACGGAAGTGTGGCGGGTACTTCCGAAGTTCCGACATTCCTCGGCGATCGCTTCCTCTCCCTCCAAAAGAGCATGGAATGTTGGGGGCACTTAGTGCCTTATTAGTCTGTAATATTGATATACGTAATGTATAGGTACTTAGTTATAGCGATTTATCAACGTGTGGGAAACTGCAGTTTGAACACAACGCACGCACGGATGTCGTTAATATGTGTGTGGTGCTCCCCTCACTACCGCTGTCAAAACTGTGTTCATTGATATAATTATCATGGATATACATGTAAACAGACTAGTATGCCACATGTCAGATGAGCCAAAAAATCACCGACCATTGAACTATGCGACACCGGGGCAAACCAAGGCGATGATGTCAAGACAATACTGCTGTCGAAACAATTGTCCTGCCCCGACTTATCAAAGGACAGAATTTAGGAAAATGGAGGGGAGGACTTTGCCATATACCTATAGGGACAGTATGTGGGACAATACGAGAAAAATTTATAACTTGAGCTAGTAAGTACGCCGAGACGAGCCTTTCACAGCAAACAATTGTGGGCACTCCATCTCGCGAGAGTCAACGTATCTGCGACGACACGAGGCTTTGCAGTCAACAGCTTCACTGTTCTTACGTAAACTTGGGTAAAGACGCGAGGTTAATCGGGTGGAAGTTAGGACCGGGTCATTAAATAAACTGTTAAATTAATGAAAGGTGCAAATGTCGACTTTCGTTCTTTTCGATCGTCAAGGAAACGTCTATTATATACTTATTAAAACATTGATATCTGTCAATTTACAGACTTATAACTGTATAATACTGTCAATTAACAGATTTTATCCCCCCTAAAACTTATAATTACAATTTGATTATTCTTTATAGAGCTAAGTATAAAAAAACATCAATCACTTGGAGTTCAGTAACCAAACAACTAGGTACCTAACGTTATTATTAATGAGACTGTTTTATCAACAAAATTGTTTCATGGGTGGAAAAGTTCGTGAATCGGGGGTCAGCAGTAATTCATTTTATTGTTTGTGTCCAAAGTCAAGGACTAGCGACAGGTTATCAGCAGAATTTGTTAGTTAATTAGTGTGAAATAAAGTTTTATTTGTTTCGATAAACGATTACTATCGCGCATGCATGACTGCAACAAACCCGTGGATTACTGTTGGAATGTATATTTTATGACATTTTGGAGATCGATTATTTGATATCGTTATTAGCGTTTAGGCAATGTGACTCTCAGTGTTACTTATCAATGGACGATTTGATGTAAATTGTGCATAGACAAATAAATAGGTACCTAACCTTTATACTAAAAGATAACACATAACTTTATACATAATATTTTATTTAATATTAGAGTACAATAGGTAGGTACGATGTAAACGCGCGACCACTCCGAGGGCTCTGTTCTATCTAACTCGCTCGTATGCCTTTACACACACTAATACACACACCGAACGTGGCCCCGCACCGCGCCTCAGTTCTGCTAACTCTTGCGTTGTCTATCAATACAGAAACAATTGACAAATCACAAACTCAGCGGCCCACCTGCCGTGCACCCATCTTGTAAAATTTCTAGTAGGCACGGCACATTCAAACCAATATTGTTAATTTTTATCTAAAAAAAAGTTGCAAATGTCCCAAGATAGAGAAAAATGGAAAGCGGGAAGGGAGTCCTCCACAGACATAATCAACTAGTTAACATCATACACGAAAAACTCGCAACTAAACTTAATTCACCTAGAAATACTTTACAAAATCAATTTTACAAAATATATTATGACCGAGCTACAATTACAGATCACACCATATACATATAACAACAGACTCAACATAACACTTGTAGGCAAAGAAAACAAACACACATACATAATAGATATTGCAGTTCCTAACGCTAATGACATACAAAAGAACAATCACAGAGAAAATCAGGAAATACACAGAGTTACAAGAGGAAATTACCCATTTTGGAAAATGAATAGAGTCACTATATTCCCAATTGTTATAAGTATCAACTACAGGTGTTATCCCAAAACAATTTTTCAATAGTTTTTGTACACTCAATACACATATCTAACACTACAAAAAGCTGCCATACTAAACACTTGCCGAATATTTAGAATTTTTTACAATTAGACTTCGACAATAATTTCCCTGCAATGCAGAATAATTTACCTTCACAAACAAATAACTAGAATCTCGCCTTGGTTCACACTACCCTATATTATATTGTAGTCTTTGGTTCACACCCGTGAGATTCTTAAAATATCAGGTATTCTTAAAATACCCGAGAAAACGAAAGTTTTAACCAAACAATAATGATATTCATTTTTTAAAGTTCCTCAATTCTAATATTTTATGTTATTGTCGCCAGATCCCCCTAACATAAACCAGAGATAGTCAGGATGTCAGCAGCGGTGGAGAGTCAGCGCGCGCTGAACGGACGCGTGAACGGGCACCGCGCGGACGAGGCGGGCGTTCGCGCCACCAACGGCCACCACGACCCGCGGCCCTGGCCGCAACAGTTCCTGCCCACCTCCCTGCGGCTCGACGACAAGATCCGCACACAAAAGGTAACACTCTATCATTACGGATTTGTCTGTAGCAGTTTCGAGTCCCGGCCCGCTCCTCACTTGGGCCGTCAAGTTACAGTTTTCTCCTATAACTGTTAAGTACCACAGTTATAGTGGCTAATGTTTGTGCTTCTTGCCTGCCTTCTGTGGGAACATCACATGTTCTTAAGAAGAAGATCACATGTTGATTACGCTATAAATAATTGTGAATAATTTCGTCTCAATTGGTTTCCAATTACATTCATTGTTCTGTCTGCAGTCTCGATGGTTAATTGTTTTGGTTCTGTACTCGAACATAATATGAATGTGTCTTATGGTATTTGTGCACGTTATGTCATAGACAGGTTGTCGACAAATATTTGAGTTAACAAATGGTCAAAAGTCATCGTGATTCGTTCTGTCTTCACGGAGGACGCATAATATTTATCTCCGTCGATGTCGACAGTATTAGAGCTATCAATCATTGATAGGAAGCGAGTTCAGAGTTGACACTGATCTTATTGACACAAGTTTTTATTAACAATCAACAAGATTATAAGACAAAAAGGTGGAACGAGGTTTATAGTGGTCGGATTTTCGTGGGACTTTTTTTTGTTGAAGTCCTAAAGGGTGTGAAGAAGAAAAAAAAAAATTCGCCGATTGCAACTTTTTTTAAAATTTCCTTTATGTTTTTTTTTGCGTTTATGAAAATCTAAAAATTTGACGAATTTATATTAGGGCGTTATAGTGTGACCGATATATGCATCCATTAAACGCCAATTTGTCTGTTTATTACCCGACTGCACCAGAAGGAGGGATATGTTTTTCGAGAGTATGTATGTATGTATGTATGTATGTATAATTGTTGGGCACGCTCTGCGGCCTGAACGGCTTGATGGATTTTAGCATGATAGGTGTCGTTAGATTGGTATTTACTGTGAGAGTGACACTGGGTACTTATATCAAAATAAAAAAAACAAAATGGCAGATTTTTGGCGCCAAATTCAACTGTTTGGTACGCTCTGCAACCTGAACGGCTCGATGGATTTTAGCTTGAAAAGTGTCGTTAGATTTCATAAACTCAAAAAAAACAAACGAAATAAAAAAAGTCGCAATCGGCGCAATTTTTTTTACTTCCTTCTCCACATCTCTAGGAACTCAACTAAACACATAAACTTCGTTCCACCTCTTGAGTATTTTTCGGCTAATTGCACTCGACTATATTGCGCAGTAGGCGATAATCGAGTAGCTGCCATTGCAATACATTAATTCAAAATGTTTTATTTAATTAGTAGAGATCGGCAAAAATCATCAAAGAAGTTTTTACACAATCAGATAATATCTGTATCTAACGCAACGTTATAATTACTAACTTATAATTAATTAGTTACCCATAGCTCTCAACACGAAGGCAGAGACGGAGGTCCATCTACACAATGAACCCTTCATGTCGCCAGAATGTTTGACTGGCACGCCATAGCTTATTGGCATTAACTGGGCTCTCTAGAAAACAGAGCAGCTATAGAGAATCTCTTGAACGGAAAACGCAATTACAGTTTGCCTGGCCTTGCAATCGAATCCAGGATCACCAGAATTTGTGCTTGCACTACTTATTGAAACCAACGAGGCATTTAATCGGCAGACCGGCAAATCAGTTTAATTTCATCTTAAATGATACGATATTATTGTGCCACAGTCCGCTGCTAAGTTGCAAGTCTGCTACAGGTGCTGGTGAGGTGTGCTTCAAGTGATTGGCCAACCGCTATCTTATGCCAATATGTATTACAAATGCAACTCTAATGTAACTCTGTTCATTTTTACACTTTCACGACTTTTACCACAGACGCACAATGAGCTGGGCACTGGGCTGGCAGTGCTGGGACATAGCATTCTTTTTGTACCGGTATGCGGTAGTGCGTTCCCGAGGGATATCCCACGTCCACGCGGGTAAAGCTTATGGAAAACCCTAATAAATATACAGTGTACCGTATCTGCCTAGCTTATACGGGGTGGAACCCCTTATACTTACTGATATTGTAACTTGCAGCACGAGTTTCATAAATATATTTTTTTTAAATGATGAAGCTGTTGGCGGGCAAGCGA
The DNA here is from genome assembly GCA_964057025.1 of Standfussiana lucernea. Lineage (NCBI taxonomy): Eukaryota > Metazoa > Arthropoda > Insecta > Lepidoptera > Noctuidae > Standfussiana > Standfussiana lucernea. The sequence goes on from OZ059809.1 coordinate 12,547,781, forward strand.
CGCGCGGCGACCACTCTCAGCGCCGCAATTAAAGCAATCAGTAGCAATTTAGTGAATGGCGTGCTGTGTGATGCGTCGTCATCTGCGCGCGCGCATCTCCACTACACATAACACATGATGATATACTGTTTTATGTTGCTCGTTATTTTGTGCCACTGAACATTTTACTTTACTTTACTGCACAATGTCATGTTTATACACCGAGAGATTACTTTCACGTTGACGCGCCCGTGTAATGTTATCTCTCAGTCATAAAATAGAAGATTAATTAAATATATCAATCTATTTATACCTACGTATATCAAGCAGTTCCGTGAATTAATGATTTCCTTGACAATCTAAGTCTACGCCATTGATAGACAAAATACCAAAAAACCGAAAGAAGATAAAAAGAAGAAGAAGAAAAAAATCTCTTCTGAATGAAGACATTGACAATCGAAGTGAAGTTGTGTATCCCGGCTCGGATGAGGTACAAATTGTGAGCTCACAAGATCATCGCATAAATGCTCGTCAAAGTGGATAGTAAAGGTTTGTTTGGGAAAATTAACTGGCAAGTTTATACATACAGCGGAAAACTACTCGTACGAAACAGCGAAATATTGACGTCTGAAACAACGGGGTTTGCAAACGTGCTTCAATTTGTTATAATAGCATAATATTAATATCATAGCGTCAGATACGGTATCTGAGGTGACAATAAATGTAGACTCCTTGCAAACAGAATGGTTTATAGGTGCAATATAATAATATAGTTGTCACACGTGAGCGCGTCCGCGGTCGGCCGGTGGCCTGCACGGCAGCGCGCAGCGCTCGGCAGCGTGCAGCGCTCGGCAGCGTGCAGCGCTCGGCAGCGTGCAGCGCTCGGCAGCGTGCAGCGCTCGGCAGCGCGCAGCGCTCGGCAGCGGAAACATGGAAACGCCGAAATACTTCGCTACAATAAGGTTCACCAAAACGTTTGCTGCTCCAAAACACTTATAATGAGTATTTTATTAACCATTCTTCTTCTCCCTGTCGCTGCCACCATTAGCCAAGCTGTACTTACTTCATAAGTTAATTTGAAAAGACTGTCTCATCATATGATCGGAAACGTGACTGCTGTGTGTGTCCTGGGTTTGATTCTCAGGTTGGGCAAAGTTTATTTTGCTCTTCTCAGCAGAGCTTATATCAATTAAATATGGTCAGGTAACTATCTCCTTAATTTTAAGGAATGCTTGTACTATACATCCCTGCCCAAATATTTAAGTACAGTCAAGTAATGCTGCGGGAAATTAAAGGATTTAGTTATCAAGACAATTATTTTATATTTATTAGAGGATATACACACGGCTGGGTCATAAAGCGATCGCCCTGTCGTAAATGTGAGGAGGCCTTTATCTGATAATTTAATTGGTGAATTAACGCATTAGCAAATATTATTGAAATATTTAAGATCCTTACACTAAATAATAATAGTTTATCATCAGAATATAGCGATGTTGTTTTGATTATGTGAGATAGATGGAAGAAGAATATAGGCCTTACATTAAATCAAACACTCATGAATTCATGAGTTATCAAAGGTCGAGATGTTTCTCAAACACCGAGTCTTCAAGATCGTAACCGCGGGTAGAGCGGTCTAGACTACCGAGCTACTCGCTGAGAATACCCATCAAGTGCTGACGATCTATTAATGAGTGACGTATGTTTGACGTAACCTGTTTGTTAGTCGGCGTCCATCACGTGGTAGCGCGGAGAGCGGGTACATGAGCTGCTTGGCTGCAGGTTATCGGCGAAATGCGCCAGCGCAGGCAGTGCAGCGCTGGCGCCACGTGCGGTGTACCACTTCCAACACAATTAAGTGACTACGTACTGCTACTTTCTAGTTGTCTGAGCTCCGCCCCCCTAAATTCTGAGTATGAAGAGATACGGATACGGATGGCTTGAGAAAAATGATAGATAATGATTACATAGAAGAGACCTACTGAGGTCACCAATAGAGATAAAGATGCTGAAAAAGTCATATTCATATCTTTATTTGCATGTCATATTCTTTTTTCTGTATCGTGTGGTTAGTGCCTATCTGGTGTCAGAGTTTTTATGCCGCCCATGGGGCCTCTGACTTGGCTGTACATGCCGTCGAGAAATATCTCTAAGGTATGCTGCTCTCCTCACGATGTTTTCCTTCACAGAAGCAAGTGATAATTATACAATACGCACATGGTTCCGAAAAATCAGAGGTTCGTGTCTTGGGGTCGAACTCGAAAGCTATGACTTGGCAGTCCGACGGTCACACCAGTAGGCTATCACTGCTTACCCAATTCCATAATGTTGGAAGATCTTACAATGGCCTAAATCTAATGTTTAATTAGTATGGATCAAGTCGTGTTAACATTTGCTGTTGACCTTTACATTAATGGTATAAGAGAAGGATGAATGACGATGTCTGGATGCTGTCTGTTCGTACGATACGAACTAGAAACAAAACTATCTGCTTAATCTGAAATACCTACTTTAGTACCTAATGTCGCATAATAGGCGGGTTATCAGCGACATCGCTATCAGAGCCGCGACTGTCGCGCCTCCACGCGAGCGCGAGTTGTGCGACACATATGTACAGGATCTATTGATATACGAGTACTACAAACTATCGCAAGTTCTGCCTACTTATTAACGTGTGCGATTTAATTGATTGCCCTAATCGTGTCCGTAAGTTAATGCTTGATAAAGTTACCGAATGCCGCGGCAATGACCCCGCCGCGTTTCATCTGGGCTGTGGTCTGTAGATAGTATAGTATCAGTACCAAAATCATGTAGTTAACAGAAGTTATCAGTCGTGAAAAATCTATAAAGATTCCTTTATTCAAACAACTAATCAGGTCACAAAAGCGCTCAAACATTCCAGTCTACCTCTACGTGTCTGTTCGTTTATTCCTCATTTTTAACCGACTACAAAAAAAAGGAGGAGGTTCTCAATTCGGTTGTATTTTTTTTGGTTTTGTTGCCTCATGTCTTCGTCATTTATGAATCGATCTGAAAAATTCTTCTTTTATCTGAAATGATATACTTCCCGATTGGTTCCATTGAAATTTTATCAAAATCGGTTCAGTAGTTTTTTAAATGAAAATATCTGATAAAAATACGTCATCCAAGTAAAAGAAATTGCGAAATTGATACTTGGCAAGGCTTTGTGTGTGTGTTGCGATAACTAAGAACGGTAAAATAAAAACTTTTTTGTAAAAAAATAACCGACTTCCAAAAAAAAACACAAAAATAATGGAAAATAACTTCTACTTTCGGAAGTCGGTGGCAAAAAAGTCAATGAAATAAACAATAGCCACAGATTTCCGAAAGTAAAGTTATTTTCCATTATTTTTGTGTTTTTTTTCTAACTCCTGTTTATCAATGAAACAACAGGTGAAAGTTTTAGCAAAGAAGATCGACAATAATCGTAGAGCGACAAAAACGTTCTACAAAGTTACCTTAATGTGTCGCTCATACCGCAGCTCGCATCGCTCCCGGTTACAAGTTGTGCAACTGTCGAAGTTGATCGATGGCTACTGTATCGTTGTTTGTATGTTTCAATGGAGAACTAATTTATTTATGATTGATGAGTCTCTGCACATTCCTCAACTAGTTTCAACTCGGAATTATTTTTAATTATCGTTAGGACGACACGCGCCGGATAGAGAGATATAGAGTACTACAACTTGCAGTAATAACTATGAGTGAACATTTCTGCTTTGTGCTATTATGGGCTGTCAAGAACTCTCATCGCGCATCTGCGATGCCTCTGGTAAATCAGAAGGGTTGGTGACGTGTGTGTCGTGTCAGTTATAGGTACCCAGTGTTGAGTGCTTGTCGTGTACATTGCAGGTGGAGGCTCGGCTGGCGGACCTGGTGCTGAGCGGCGACGTGCTGCGGCGCGTGGCCGACGTGTTCGAGCAGGAGCTGGAGCGAGGCCTGAAGGAGCAGCCCTCCAGCCTGCAGATGGAGAACACCTACGTGCCCGAGCTGCCCGACGGCACCGGTACGTACCTCACAGTTCCTGTAATGACATCAATCGTGAACCGTGAGCAATAGGCGACGTGAGCTGATGACACGGTGTATGTATATAGTGACAGAGAACGGAAGCCAAGCTATTGGTTCTGTATGGCCGACATGGTAATGTTAACATGTTGCTGTGCCCCAACTGGGTCCGTGATCCTTCTTCAATTAAGACGCCGGAGGTCACAGGGAGCATTCGCCTGTAATGTAATAGGTCAGGTCAGATTCGAGCATTACCATCAGTGGGGTAGGAGAACCGGGCATTACAGTGCGCAACCTGTAACGATACAATTTGTAACAGTATTATAAAAATTGTTTGTGTACAAAATCGATCTTTGATTAGAGCGACTTTACCTTACATCTGTTGTACCTACATTGTGAAACTCAATTATATGAATATGTTGTTGCAGAGGAGGGCGTGTTCCTGGCGCTGGACCTGGGCGGCACTAACTTCCGCGTGCTTCTGCTGGAGCTGCGCGCCGGCCAGCTGGTGCGCGAGAACGTCAAGCAGTACCACATCAGGTAACTATAACACCTCGACAATTACGTCCAAAATGAAATATACTCAATACTTTATTGCATTTCATAACGTGTAACAATAACTTTAGCTAGACGCGGTTTTTCTTCTTATGGCAAAGAGGCCCGGTTACCGTTCAGGTTAATCCGACCAGATTGATGAGATTTGTGATATTGCACATCATCGTGGAAGGGCTCCAAATCATTTCCAAGTCACAGCTACATCTCAAATATCCGTCTAAGATTGCGTATTTTTGTATTACTAAATCAATAAACACCCGTAAAACCGGCCAGTTGAAGCCGGGTTTAGTACCTAAATCAGAGAGTAAAGAAAGATGATGTTCGTTTCAGCAATGCCCTGCGGCTGGGCACGGGCGACGAGCTGTTCAACTTCCTGGCGGACTGCGTGCAGGACTTCCTGCAGCAGCTGGGCATGGAGGATCAGGAGTTCTCGCTGGGTAACTGACACAGCCTTATCTTGAATATTACTTCACCAACATAACTTGAGACATCAGGCAGCCGCTGCTTGCTAATGCCATCCACCTGTTAAAACCTGTACATTTTATACGAAGTTCCAAATTTCACCATGTCTTAAGATATGCTTGTCAAGTAATATATGAATTCAATGTCAATCAATATGGGACAGAACATTCTGATGACTGTGATTGTTCTATTTGTTATGGGATAAGGGCAGGAGATTTGTTCTTGCCCCTAGAGAGAGACGAGTGGCGCTCGCTTTGGAAGTGTATTCCCACAACAACTTTCAACAGGATTCATATGAGTTTTTAGTCCTTTTACATTTTTATGACTTGAGTATGGGTAATATAACGTCACTTTGCCTAGGCCCTCGTAAATAAGTCCTTAAAATTTCCAACTTGCTAACGACACCATAAACCACATCGGCAAGGTTTGAACTGATGATGATGCTCCCCGCAGGCTTCACGTTCTCGTTCCCGATGAAGCAGCACTCGATCTCGTCGGGTGAGCTGATCACGTGGACCAAGAGCTTCAAGTGCTCGGGGCTGGAGGGCGTGGACGTGGCGGCGCTGCTGGAGCGCTGCCTGCGCGCGCGCCGCCTGGCCGTCACCGTGCGCGTGCTGCTCAACGACACCACCGGCACGCTCGTCGCCGGCGCGCACATGCACCAGAATGTCGGGGTAAGCCTAAGCACTGAAACGCGCTAAAAATCTTACTAATCGTGTAGTTGTTAGTTCTCAACTTCACCATGTTGGATCAAAAAGAAGAAGGACCGCTTTCAACAAGTAAGGGGTCGTCCTTTAATCACGTGAGGTTTGAACAGGGGGGAGGGGGTTTGAAAAAAATCACCAGTAATCACGATCAGCGACTTTTAAAATATTTTACCAATATTGAATTTTTGGTCTAAAAACCCCGAGAAAGCGAATTTTAAGCGAGGGGTAGCCGTAAGATCCACACAGGGGGAGGGGGGGCTATAAAAGTGGCTTACAAAACCTCACGTGATTAAAGGACGGCCCTTGGACGGCGGCTGGGATGACTGCGAGTAGGAAAGACTACCTCCTTGGTCTTGTGGTCGCAAACAGCTAAGCATCCTGGTCTCTCGGTGATCTCCAGGCGGGAAAAAGTGCTTTTCCGTTAGGAATTTCGTAAGAGCAGGCCAAAGTCTTGATGTGGCATAAGGCGACCGCGACATGTGGATGTTTGTACTGTAGGATCCTACTCCTCTACGTGACAATGAATACAGGCGTGATGTGAAGTATTATAGTGAGGCTGTGTGGTGTGTGCAGATCGGCGTGATCCTGGGCACGGGCTCGAACGGCTGCTACATGGAACGCGCGTCGCGCGTGACACACTGGGAGGCGGCGCACGAGCGCGTACGCGACGTGTGCGTGGACGTGGAGTGGGGCGCCTTCGGGGACAATGGCTGCCTCGACTTTGTCAAGACCGAGTTCGACCGCGAGGTGGACGCCGGCTCGCTGCTCGCCACCTCCTTCACGTGAGTCGCACACTCGTCACCGATCACACGAATTTTCAATATACATATTTGTTTTTCGTCCTGTTTTGCTTGTTAATGATGTCACAAGTTAATAAGTAAGTTTTGACCACAACAATGACCGCGTCAGCTGTGATTTCGCAGTGATAAATAGTGATATATATCTATATATACCTATATATATAATCTGTAGACGTGGCGTTTCTGTACATTGAACATATAAAAAAAAATTGTATGTCTGTTTGTCTGTGAGTCTACGGCTATGTTTGTTTGTTTAAGTATCACGTGAAAATTACAAAACCAATGTGGCTAGTTTCATTGCACAAATGCACAAGTAATGTGCATAATTTAGAGAAGGTATTAGTTTTTGTTTCATTGCAATCCGTGCTTTTAATCAAAATATATATGAATTTAAAGTGTTCAAAAAGCAATCATCATCATCATTACTTAAGATACATGCAACGACATTTATTGAACCAAAATGGCTCTAACGAATAAATGTGCTCACAAGATCACTTCTAAATCGACTGGCCGAGTTTTTCAAAAAGTTATGATAATAAAGTTACTCTATATGGCGCTGCTTTGAAAATCTACGTAATATAGAGTGATTGTTCGATCGCTTTCCATGCATCATAATTTAGCAGTTTAACTCCGTGCTCGATAGATGGCGTTGTGCATTTGACGCCAGTTTCTGAATCGCGGTGTTAAGATTTTCCATGAATGAACTACGCTCGCGACAGTATGTGGTCGTAAATTTTGATTGATGGATCTTTAGGAGATTCATCAATCAAAATTTCGCACATAAACAATGAAAATCTATACATAAACAATATTAAAATTGTATAAATAGAAAACGATGTTCCGAAATGGCCCAAAATCTACCACATGTGCGCTACTGTTCAAATTTTGCACAAATATTCCTTTCTTAAAACGTTATTTTTACAAATATTTAGTTTTAGGCTACTATTTGAAGGCTTCTTCAAATAGTATCCTATATATTATCACGTTATGTGTTTGAGGAGGTTCATTATGCCCGTATTCTTCAATTGTTTGTCATTTCAGTCATGACAAGCATGAGAACGGCTATTCATATATGTATTCATCATCATCTGCCTAGCCTTTTCCCAAATATGTTTGGGGTCGACTTCCAGTCTAACCGGATGCAGCTGAATACCAGTATTTTACATGGAGCGATTGCCTATCTGACCTCCACAACCCCGTTAGTCATGGGTAATACGATATCCCTTGGTAAGACTGATTGTCAGATTTTCGGGTCACTGACTACCTGTAACGACTGTCAAAGATCTGCAATTGACAGCCGGAACCAACGGCTTAACGTGGTCACCCATCCATGGACCAACTCAGGCAAGCGCGGCTTAATCTGACGATCGACCCGAGCGGCTGTTATTATTTAGCCACGAGTTTCTCTCTTGCTATATGTATTATATCAACGGAATAAATGGCCTAGCGGTTTCATACCGCTTTGTAAATTAAGTGGTTGCAAGTACGAGCCCAATATTAATTTCACTTTTTGTGATTTGTTTGAATATTATTTAGATGCTGTGAGATTTCCATTTTTTTTTGTATTGATATCTTCTGCATTTCAAACTAAAACCGACCCCAAATAAATTGGGATAAGGGCAGGAGAATGATGATGATGATTTCTTAAAAATCCAAAAACTAGTATAGAGGACAGATTCTGATAAGTTTACATGTCCTTGCTGTAGTATAAGTATTTTTGTTTCTCAATTTGCAAATGAGCGTCTTTTTTATTTTTTAAGGATATTATCCGTTGTGTTTGGGACCCAGGATAGATCATGAGTTGCATGTATTTTTTTCGTTCATAAACTTCTTCTTAGCGTGCCGAAGGCAATCTAAATTGATTCCCCCCAGAAATTGACTATGAGTTCCTTTATTACTTAAAACAAGGATGTACTAATAGGTTTTAGTTTAAATTAACAGTAAGTCAGTTAATTAGTGTATTATTTGTAGAGGATGTTAGGAATATACTATGACTTCACGTTCCCATGTAATGTACCCTGACCATGCGAAAAAAATTCGCGGTCACGTGAGCGAAGCCGCGGGCATAGCTAGTACTTACTAAAGGTGCTATTGCACTCCTTCAGGATTGGAGGAATGCCATCGTCAGCGCTGAAGTGCTATTGGCTCTACTGTCACACTGTGATTCTTCCGAGTACCCCTTCTTTGTTTGCATGATCTTGAACAAGAAAAATATGTAGATCCCATTTAATAAATCGGGTTTTCCATAAAAAATTGCTAGAAAAGTACCTACAGTGAACCACATGATTCTGAAGTCAGTGCATGGTCTGTTCTACCCGCAGGTTTGAGAAGTACATCGGCGGCAAGTACCTGGGCTCGCTGCTGACGTCTGCGCTGAGCGGGCTGGCGCGCGCCGGCCTGTTCCCCGCCGCGCCCGCGCCAGACGCGCTTCAAACTGCGCATCTCTCACTCTTCGAAGAGTTAGTACCTTCTCTTGACCTCAACATCATCAGCCAACCAGGAGACGTCTTCAGCGGGACACGCATCGCCCACAAGCATCGCCACAATGACGAGTCTGATCATTCTCGCATCTAGCGAAATCTTGTGACCTTCACCACATCAACATTCTACCCTGTGTGGGCAAACTACACGATGATTCATTACAGTTCTTTCAATTGAAGTTTTAGAATAACTTTAAAGCTCACTCTATTCATTGACATGTTACTTAGGAAGTACAAGTAGATAATCTTAAATTAATGAATTGCTGTGTAATGTTTCAGAGACAACTGTGCGGGTGAGACAGGCCGCACGCTGGCGGCGCTGCACGAGGTATGCGCCGGCGCGACGCTGACCGCGCAGGACGCGCTCGTCGCCCAGCACGTCGCGCACGTCATCTCCAACAGGGCCGCGCAACTCGTGTCTGTCTGTGAGTATGCTCACAACATACCCCATGCACCCTCATACACTATTGTACACCCACTCCCTACACTCTCAACTCGAAGCTTTTACAGAGGAACAAAGCGTATTTTAGGTTCTAACGCTGCTACTGGTGTACGCCTACGCTGATTTAATACGCCCTGACGGAACCACTTCATTCTAGTCTTAAGTAATGTGATTTTCTTTCTGGAAACTTCTTTTGTCATAATATTATGAAGCACTGTAGTAAGCTTGTGTGTGTGGCAGGTATCTCGACACTGCTGCGGCGCATGGACCGCGCGCATGTGGCGGTGGCGGTGGACGGGTCCGTGTTCAAGCACCACCCGCGCATCGCCGCGCTCATGCACAAGTACATCGCGCTGCTGGCGCCCAACCACTCGGTAAGTACACGCCACTCACTATGCTAGCGAGAGCGACTGCCACTTGGTACATTTTGACCGAACCGAGTCATTTATTTGGCCGTTTCACCGGCGAAACGGTTAAATAAATGGCTGTCGAAGAAGTCGTGGTGTTGACCTGGGTTATGGACGCACGGAACCGGGGAGTATGAAGCGGAAGTGGGCAGGCCCATACCCAGCAGTCGGTGATTCCGGCCTGAAATGTTGATCCTCCTGAAGTCAATTGTGAAACCTACTTTCTTACTTCGACATTTCCATCTATTCGTCCTGCCTCCGTAGCTTCTCTTTTCCAATAAATAAGAAACGATATCGCCTTGCTATACCACCCAGTATGATTGTTGTAGAAATAAGAACTGCTTAATTGCTAATCCATGGTAATAATTAAAATATTTGTATTACAGTTCGCGCTGCTGGGCGCGGAGGACGGCAGCGGCAAGGGCTCGGCGCTGACGGCCGCCATCGCCGCGCGCCTCGCCGCGCAGGACAGGTGCTAGCCCGCACCGGCTCGCCGGCACTGCACCAACGGATACGTAGGATCACTTCACGATGCCATAGTAACACCCACTCACATGTACACGATTACTTTCCTGCACATTGATGCTACTATTAAGTATGTGTGGGTGAGTGCTGGTCGAGTGCCTCGGCACTGGTTGTTAGTAGCAAGTGTCCGATACCTTACATGACACGGCAGTAGTGTCACTGTATTCATACTCAGGACGTCGCCGTCGCGCCCGATGATATTGATATTACCGTTATGTGATGTTGTTAAGCTCATTTTAGAGATTAGAGTTGTGTGTGTGTGTGTGTTCAGCACGAGGCGAGGTGTGAGTGTGTCGTGTTGGTGGCGAGTGCTCGCGTGTAGCGTGACACGTGTCGTGCTACGAGCACTGGTTAGTGGGTGTGAGTGATGGTGTAACAGTGTAACGCTCGCTGGTCGAGATCATTGTGTAGATGCGCATTTGTTTGACAAATGTTACTATAGTTTGGTTAGGACATAGTTTAGAGATCCGCGCCCGTCGCGAGTACATACAGGTACGCTGTTAGCTGTAACAATGACTGAAAGATATTATAGGTATGTAAGTTTTGTAAGGAGCCAGAGGCCTGACATTACTTGCCAGTTCCTACGTTCACTAGTTTTGTTATACATTGTTATCTACCCGTGGACACATTTATGAATTACCAGTGGTGCATCGATTTTATAATTATCTAGTGTATATTGCAGAGAACTATAACTCATTTTGATTGCAAGAATGGACAGATTACAATATTATTCCGTTGCCTCTGGTCACTAGTGTGAACATATCGTGCCATACTCACGCGTGTGCTGAATATATTATTTTACACAACAAGATGCATATCCTATAGTTTACAACTTGACACTTTTATAATTAAATATAGTAATTAATAGTAAAATACCTGTTTATTTAATAAGAGCGTGCATTCCGGTGCGTTTAGCTGATCATAAGATTGGCTGGCAGATGTGTGTAGTAACTAAGAATAAAGTAACATCTCTCAAGACCATTCACTGGGTTCGTGCAATAACCGGTCTGAGCTGTGCCCGACGAGAATGATTCTCAACATTGAACCTTGTAATATAGTAGTTAGGTACGTTATTATACGAATTATGTGCAGCTAGGATCCAGGTCATCATGTTTACAAATTATTCTATTTCGGTACTTTGTAACCACTGTTTGGTTATATACTTAGTCTAATATTATAGATATAGCTAGTTACGAATATGTTATTGTTTGTAGATTAATATTTTTTAGAATTAAATATAATTATTTTTAAACCTTCATTGTTTTATTTTTGCTCGTGGTCTATTTTTAATTCGATAAAGTGGCGCCATCTTCCATGACCTACGAATGCTAACCAAACATGTACCAACTCATCATACATAGCGACATCTAGTGGCCATAACATTCAGTCGCTTAGTTCTTTGTCGCATCACCAGGTTTAGAAGGAAACAGCCAAATTCATGGGTGACCCTTTCCCTAGAGACTCGGGATTTTTTACAGTTACTACATTTTCAGCCTGATGCCACAGAATAAAAAAGGACGTGTGTCGCTTGTCCTAATGACTTCTAATTGTAAATTGCCGCCGCTACGAGCGGGTGACGTCATCGGTGTGTCGCTGTGTTGCGACGGGCGCCGCTACGAACCAGAAAGCAACAAAAATTATTTCGACTACGAAGACCGTCTACGAAACGTGTGACAATGTTAGGTGTTCGACGTACTCCGCCAAAGTCTAAGCGCGACAATCTGTATGAAACACAATCAGAACCGGATATTAACTCGGCAGTTAGTGAACGTGTTACCAGCAGGAACAAACGCCCCAGACGCGGAAAATCACCGAGTGGGGATGATGATGATTACCAACATATTATTATACACGAAGACACTAGTCTCTCTATGAAGCTGGAAGAACGAACTTCCTTAATATCCTATTTATAATGCCTGGAAGGATAAATGCGATGCTCTGGGCATTTTTTGCGATATGTCCAAGGTTTTCAATTCAATTCAATTCAATTTCTTTATTTCAATCTACAAGTTGGATCATATCATAATTATCATTAGGCATATTAAATAAAAAATACTAGAAAAATAATACAAAACACATCACACATTTTCACTATAATTACTTATTAAAATTAAATTGGCAAAGTCAACAAACTAAAATTTGAAATAATCATAAATGTAAGTATTTAAAAATAATAATTCGTATAAAATATATTTGTACGGTCTCATCAACCGTACATTTACTTTGCGAACGCAGCAACCTACTTGGATGTCGTGCGTCACAAATATTACGCTATAATTGTAACTTTTCGCGCTAGGCAGAGCGAGTCAGACAACAACTGTGGAACTAACCACTTGTCAAGAGAAAGAATCGCTACCGCTTTAACTTGTACCTTTTACATTTTAATATAACTTTAAACTCAACTTGTGGTTCTTTCTGTGTACTCCATAACTAAACCAACATCAACTAAGTGATAGTGTACGGTGCCTACAACCATTGGCTCCTACATTAAATGGTCCTTCGAGCCGGATATTTACTGTGAGTAGTTTCTCTATCTACGATAGCGAATCGGTTCAGCTGGTCTCCCACAAGCGGGTCGCCCCAGTTGGATTGAGAAGGCGCATAATATCGTACGTAGAGTGCGAAAGCAATAAATAGAAACAAACGACAATTTCAAGACGCTGAGGATTACGCAACTCTACTAAAACTACGAGAACGGATCCGTGGAGACTTGGAAATAGAAGCCTGCAAACTGCGGTCTTCGTGTCGTGAACTAACCTCAAGCTATACGTCTATCACCGTCAACTACGTGCTGGACTACTGAGCTACATAAATCTAACTAAACTTTCGCCAACTAGAAAAGAGAACTCACTATGGAGAAGCTACAACTACAACAATCTTGCTTCGAAAACATCAAGGCGCTGTGCTCCAACTATAAAAAGGACAGCCCTTCAAGGAAAATTGAAGAGTACTTAACTAAACGTCTGGAATCTCTCGAAGCACAGTGGAGTGACTTCGAGGAACGACATGCAATTCTAGAACAAATCTTTGAAGACAAAAACATCAACTACTTCGTGGACAACGTGTACAGCAAAACTCAAGCTCAATATGAATCTACGAAAGGAGACATGCTCAATTTACTGGAACAACTACAGGGGAAAAAGTTTGTGAAGTTCGACTTAACTGGGATGCTGGATCGAGATACTGACGATACCACCAAAACATTGCTGGGTAAGCAAGAGTGCAACTTTAAAGCCCTCGACCGCGCCATGTCGAAAATTAATATAAAAACTGTCACGGAGAAATGGGAGTTAGAAGACCATCTCTCCATTCTGAAGTCGAAGTGGAACGTCATCGACAAACAACACTGGGAGCTAGAAGCGTTACTCAAAGGCTCCAACGGTAACTACTACAACATGTTCGTCGAAATGGAGGATAAGTACGATGAGCTAAGAAGAAACTTGAACAGCAAGATCTGGTCGACAGTGCACTACGAAAAGTCGGCGCCAAAAATTGAGGTTCCTGAATTTTCGGGTAGCTATACTCAATGGATTTCCTTCAAAGATCTCTTCGTGGAAACAATCCACAATAACCCGATGATAAACAAAGCGCAAAAGATGCAGCATCTGAAGACGCGGTTGAGAGGCGAAGCTGAAAGATTGGTGCAACATCTCAGTATCGGCGCAGAAAACTACACATCCTGCTGGGAGATACTGACTCAGCGTTTCGACAATCGAAGGCTGCAATTTACGTCGTTCCTGAACACCATGCTCAACCTGCCAGTCATTCAACAACCCGACAGCTTCAACCTCAAGAAGATGCATGACGTCATAACTGAATGTACGAACGGACTAACAAACATTGGGTTAGACATCGCAACTTGGGACCCAATTATCGTACACTTGATGTCACAGAAACTTGACACCACTAGCTACAGCGAGTACATAAAGGAACTGCGAGATCCTAGGGATGTGCCAAACTTGAATGAGCTATTATACTTCCTGGAAAACAAATTCATGGCTTATGAAACCATGAAAAATACGAAAAAGGAAGTACCTAACCATCAGAAGCAAATCGCGTCCAAGTCCTTTAACAAACATCATTCTGCAAAACTGCATGACCACGAGCGGCTGAAATATTTCAAGAGAACTTATCATACAGCATATGGACACTGCCCACACTGCGACGGAAATCATGTTTTGATGAAATGTCCAAAGTTCATCAATATGGACTCATTCCAACGGAATAACACGGTCGCAAAATTACACGTGTGTAAAAACTGCTTATACAGTCATGGCGAAACAGTTTGTTCGTCTACAAAAACGTGCAAAGAATGCAATATGAAGCATCACACTTTATTGCACAACGCAGACAAGAAAAACACTGTCAACTCATCGAACACGGAAAAAACCAACGACAACTTAGGTCAACGACCAACCACCTCCACGCACAAACAAAGCTCTAATCATGTATCAACTAACGAGATGGAAGTTTTGTTAACTACTGTGCAGCTTAAGATAAAGTCCGCGAATGGGGATTTCATTACGCTTCGAGCATTACTAGATCAAGGTTCGCAAGTAAACTTGATCACCGAGAACGCCGCACAGATGCTACGACTACCACGGAAACGACTTAATGCAACCATTACGGGAGTAGGAGCTGCACCTGGTAACTGCAAAGGACGACTCCAGCTTACCTGTAAATCGATTCACTCGGACTACGCATTCGAAACTCAAGCGCTCATCTTAAGCAAACTAACAAACCACTTACCCAACTCATCGTTCGAAAAGGCTAACTGGCCACACCTGGAAAACTTGAAACTAGCAGATCCGGAATTCAACGTATCTAGCCCTATAGATTTGTTACTTGGGGCAGACGTGTATTCCGACATCATCCTTGACGGAGTCTTGAAAGGCAGTCAACAGTCTCCTGTAGCGCAACAGACGCACTTAGGCTGGATCCTATGCGGCAAATTGAAAACTTTCAATTGTCACGTAACACTGGTCGACCTAAGCGAATTAACTAAATTCTGGGAGAACGAAGACATAACAATCAGCAACAATGACATGCCCAAAGATAATCAGTGTGAAGAATACTACACCAAGACAGTACAACGAGACGCAGATAACAAATATATCGTTAAGATGCCTATGAGTTCTGAGTTGCAAAATAAGTTAGGCAAATCAAAGTCAATGGCCATTTCCCAATTTCTCCAACTAGAAAAACGCCTGGGAAAGAACAACAAACTCGCAATAACGTACCGGGACTTCATCAGAGAATATACGCAACTACAACATATGAAACCAGCATCTCCAATATTACCTTCTACGTCTGAATGCTACCTTCCGCACCATGGCGTTTTGCGAGAGCATTCCACTACAACGAAACTAAGAGTGGTTTTTAACGCCTCGCAAAGGACAACAACTGGGCACAGCTTGAATAGCTTAATGGAAAAGGGCCCAAATCTACAGAAGGATATCCAAGCCCTGATCCTAAAGTGGAGGTCATACAAGTACGCCTTTACCGCCGATATAGAGAAGATGTACCGATGCATCGGGATAGCTGAAGATCAACAGTCACTTCAGAAGATAATATGGCGCGACTCTCCTGCTGAAAGGTTACAAGAATTTCAACTTTGCACCGTGACATACGGAACCAAGTGCGCGCCATGGTTGGCCATGCGGACTATGAAGCAGTTAGCCCTGGATGACGGTCATAAATATCCAGAGGCCGCCAATACATTACTCAACGAGTTCTACGTTGATGATGTGATAAGCGGTCACTACTCTCTGGATAAAGCTAAAGACCTACAAAGTTCCCTCATAAACTTACTGAAGGGCGGCGGCATGAACTTACGCAAGTGGTCAGCCAACCACTCCGCGTTACTAGAGAATTTAACCGACGATCAAATATCAACTAAAAGCACATTTGATTTCAAAACTGAAGACTCAACAAAAACACTCGGACTCGGCTGGAACCCAAACCACGACACGTTCATGTTTAACTGGAGTCTGGAAGAAACATCGAAGGGTCGGACAACGAAAAGACACTTACTTTCCGAAATTTCGAAACTGTACGATCCTTTGGGTTGGTTGGCTCCCATAACAGTGTCAGCAAAACTACTATTTCAAAGAGTATGGGACGGCAAACTTACTTGGGATGAAGAACTACCGAGTGACATACTAAACGATTGGGTCAAATTGAAAACTGAACTACCAAATGTAAGGAAAATAAAACTGAACCGATGGATTGGTGCACAACAATCAATAGAACTGCTGGGATTCTGCGATGCGAGTGAAAAGGCGTACGCGTGTGTCATATACAGTCGAGTAAGGAACGAACAAGATATACCGACTATAACGTTACTCGTCGCTAAAACCAGGGTTGCGCCTCTATCACAAAAAACAACGTTGCCGAGACTGGAACTATGTGGCGCACTACTGTTGGCTAAACTCATGGAAAAAACTACGGAAGCTTTGGCTGGATACAATTTGTCAATACAAGCATGGTGTGACTCTCAAGTAGTCTTAGCGTGGCTGCAAGGAGATTCATCAAGGTGGGATCAATACGTGTCCAACAGAGTTGAAAAAATAAAACTAACTATTCCAACCGACAAGTGGCGCTACGTAAAATCGGCACAAAACCCCGCTGACTGTGCATCTAGAGGAATGTTGCCGAGCAAACTAGTAAACTTCGATCTCTGGTGGCAAGGTCCGGAATTTCTGAAAATGGCACAGGACTCTGACCTCATGAGAAACTCCACATGTTTGTTTACAACCAACCAGGAAACTGATAACTTAGCAGTGGCAACCACAACGGTGCCGAAAAACAATGAACATTTTATAAATAACTTATTACATAAATATAGTTCATTAACGCAAGTAATTCGAGTAACGGCTCAAGTACTACGCTTTATCGCGACGGCACGCTCCAAGAAGAAATTTGAAACCAACTACCTAAGTGTGAGCGAACTCAAGCTAGCAGCTGATCGAGTAATTACATATGTGCAGAGTACGGAGTTTGAAAATGAATACAAACAATTAAAAGCAAACGGAACTGTAAACAACAAGAGCATTTCATACAAATTGAATCCTAATATAGATGAAAAAGGGGTTATAAGAGTCGGTGGAAGACTGAAAAATTCCTACTTGCCCTTCGAGATGAAGAATCCTACAATTCTCCCTCGAATGGGACGACTAACTCAGCTCGTAATTGAACAAGCACACCTTACAACACTTCATGGAGGTGCGCGGCTGACATTGGCTCAAATCCGACAGCGATACTGGATTGTCGGAAGCAACAGAGCTGTAAAAACTCAACTGAGACGTTGCGTGCGGTGTCACCGCTACAAACCAACAGACAACTACCAACTAATGGCGGACCTACCTCAACAGAGAGCTACCCCATCTCGACCTTTCACACACACTGGAGTAGACTTCACTGGCCATGTGCCAGTCAAGCTAAACAAAGGAAGAGGAGTAAAGACCACGAAGGGGTATATCGCTATTTTCGTGTGCATGACTACTAAAGCTGTACACATTGAACTGGTGTCTGATTTAAGCACCGAAACTTTCATTGCCGCTTTCCAGCGCATGTGCGCCAGACGCGGCACACCTAAACATGTGTACTCAGACTGCGGCACGAACTTCATTGGAGCTTCGAAGATGTTGCGCAATGAATTTGAAAAGTTTAAACAAGAACTTTCACCAGACTTCTTCAACGAGATCGGAAAAATGGAGGTAGAATGGCACTTCAACGCTCCCGCGTGGCCGAGTGCTGGTGGTCTGTGGGAAGCGGCCGTAAAATCGATGAAACATCATCTTCACCGCGTACTAGGCGATCAGAAACTAACATTCGAGGAGTTTACTACGTTACTGGCAAAAATAGAAGCCTGTATGAACTCAAGACCCCTCTGTCCACTCACTGAAGATTCCGATGAGTTTCAAAACTACCTAACACCTGGTCATTTTCTCACTGGAAGCCCAACGATGTCACTACCAATATCAACGTACTGTGACGTAAATAACGTTAATTTACGTCAACGGTGGCAGCTAACAGAGCACATGCTGCACCAATTTTGGAAGAGTTGGTCGACTGATTACTTAACACAGCTCCAGATCAGGGGGAAATGGAACAAACCAAAAAAGAACATCCAGGAAGGCGATATAGTCTTGATCAAGGACAACAACTTGCCTCCAGGAAAATGGGCCATGGGACGCGTACTTGAACTGCACCCCGGTTCCGACGGCTATGTTCGAGTGACTACGATTAAAACTCAATCTGGTATCATCAAACGTCCAGTCGTGAAACTGTCACCACTTCCTATCGAGAACAACATCCAAGATGACACAGAAAAGAAATCTCCAATCACGCCAAAGACGGGCGGAAATAAATGTTTCTCCACCCTTCTTACAATGCTATTAATTGTGTTTACGTCAATAACTGGGTCATATGGCGAAATCATGACGTCTGGCGTACAAATTACTAACTTCGAACCTGAGCGACCGATTTATTACGACACAATAGGCAACGTACAAGTGATTCATGATGAATGGACACTACTTATGTACTATAACTTAACAACTTACTGGGACGGAGTACGTCGAATTGAAGCTTACCTCGAGGGTTTGAACGAACTGTGCCAAAAAACCGACCCAAGATACTGCAAGACAACTTTAGAACAGCTTACCCACGAAATGGAAATACTGAGCTACTACAACACTATACTCCTAGCTCCTCACAAGCACTTAAGTAATCGTAAGAAACGAGGAGCGATTGATGGAGTGGGATATATTGCTAACAGCCTCTTTGGTATTCTAGATCAACGGTTCGCAGATAAATACCACGACGATATACAAGCTGTCCAAAATAATGAAAACTATTTACTTGAGTTGGTAAAGAACCAAACTTCAATAGTCGAGCTTCAAAACAATATGCTGAAGAAGAATGAACAAAATATCAAGCGACAGTTTGGTTTAATAGACGACTTCATGGCGCAAACTAACTCCAACTTGGCCAAAGTGGAGTCCGAAATGGAAGTACTGATGGCTTCCAACTACTTCAACTCTGCCTCGCTAACAGCATACCTGTTGATTACCAATTTGGAGAGGGTTCAAGAGATGCTGTTCGAAAGCCTAACTGATGTCTACAAGGGGCACATAGACATCCATCTACTTACACCTGTCAACTTGATCAAGCAACTGACTGAAATCGCGGGCAAACTCCCAAGGACCTCGTCGTTGCCTGTCCGAAACATCAGAGACGATATCAAAGACATCTACAAAATACTATACGTGAGAGCGCGAGTCACCACTAACTACTTCTTGTTCGAGATACACGTCCCACTGATCTCAGATGAAGACTTCACTCTATACCAAGCTACTCCGTTGCCCATGAAAACAAGCATAGGAACAGTCATCGTCCAACTAGCTTCGCAGTACATAGCAGTAAATTTCGGGAAGAGCACTTATGTCTCCTTATCTGAAGATGACATGAAGCGGTGTACTTACATTCAACCGGGCAATTTGATATGCCACAAGAATCTACCTATATTCAACTTGCAAAACAGCAATGCCCCATGTGAAGCAAAACTATTGGGTCATCGAACGACCTCACCTTGTGACGTAAAAAAGATGCCATGTAAGCAGGAGTGGATCGCGTTACACACAACGAATACTTGGCTGGCGATTTGTTGCGGAACTTGCACAATGCGAATTGTATGTGAAAATGACATCACTACACACTCCATGACTTCCGGGATACTGACCTTGGCACAGGGTTGCTTGTTGCAATCGAAGGAATTAACAATTCACTCGCATAACCAATACAATAGCAACATGAAGATGGACCTTTCCATGAATATACCGTCACTTAACTCGATGGTAAATAACATTGTCAACATAACACATAATATGTCGCACGTGATGTTACCAGAAACTGCAGAATTAGAGGAAATCGACAAGCGATTAGCTATTATGAAAACACGAGAAAACCAGCTCCCATCAACCATTTCCACTCACGACATACACCAATACGCCGTCTCTTATACTATTGTGGGAGTAATCATCATTGTCTCTGTGGGGTGGTTTGTAAAGAGATGCGGACCATCTTGTCGCTTAAAACAAACTACGAGCCATTTAGCTACGAACAATCAGCTTGAAGAGATTGAACTGCAACCGATACCACATAGAAAGCAAGAAGAAAACATTCACGAGGCGAGCCAAGCAGAGCTGCAAAAGGGACGTCCACGTTATGCAGACAACGTCGCATTCAACTTCGAATAATTTAATCTATTACTTGTTTCTTTGTAATAGGGTTTCTTCTCTTGACAAGCTCTCATTAATCTTCCGTACATCTTTGTGGGGGTTGCCAACATGTACGGTCTCATCAACCGTACATTTACTTTGCGAACGCAGCAACCTACTTGGATGTCGTGCGTCACAAATATTACGCTATAATTGTAACTTTTCGCGCTAGGCAGAGCGAGTCAGACAACAACTGTGGAACTAACCACTTGTCAAGAGAAAGAATCGCTACCGCTTTAACTTGTACCTTTTACATTTTAATATAACTTTAAACTCAACTTGTGGTTCTTTCTGTGTACTCCATAACTAAACCAACATCAACTAAGTGATAGTGTACGGTGCCTACAACCATTGGCTCCTACAATATTTAATAACTATAATCTAACAACATTTTAATATTATAAAATATAAAAGAGCGACATATAATGAACAATAATGCGTTATGATCATTTCAATTTATTGTTATTGTCACCACATTAAACAGACAACAATGGTTAATGTAGTGACAGTCAAACCTCTCAGCCATCATCTTCAAGATGGTGTTGGAGCTGGCTCGGACCCTGCGCACCAAGGATGTGCACCGTTTCCGCATCTTCGCATAGAAGCAGTCAATGCGCGCCTCAGCGAACATCCCCGACGCACTGCAGTACCGACGCAGCCCCAACAACACCCTGTAGACATTGTTGAATTGGACTCGTAGGCCGCTGTACTGTTTTTGAGTAAAGTTAGCCCACAGGGCGCTCGAGTAAAAACAGGTGCAATACGCTCTGAAAAGAGTGTTGTTTACTTTCTTCGAGCAACGTGCAAACCTGCGAGCTATCATGTTCGCTCTAACAGACAACGCCCTACGTTCCCGCTCTATGTCTGAATCGTCTTTCAGGTCAGAGGTCAACAGAAGCCCATGGTATTTGAAGGTGTCAACCCTATTTAGTGGTACATTATTTAACTTGATGCTAGGGATACTATCTGGACATTTACCCCTGGCTCGAAAAACCATACACTCACTTTTCTTGGTGTTAGAGCAGGCCATGAATAAAAAAAAAAATATATTTATTGACATAAAACATTGTACACTGAGAGCACTGTACACATTGACTGAGAGCATATTCCTCACAAATACCGAGCAGCTTAGACAGGCCACAGACCGAGGCGCTCAGCAGCACCATGTCGTCCGCATAGCTAATGTTGTTTACACAAACTCCACCAACATGACATCTGACATGCGTGCTGCTCAGCCTCTCGATGAGTGCGTTTACATAAAGGTTGAAGAGCGTTGATGAGGTCAACCCCCCCTGCCTCACCCCGCACTCCAATCTGTACGGTTCAGACAGCGTCCCCGACCATCGAACTACGTTGACCTGGTTCCCGTACCAATATTTGAGAATACGAATGCATTCACTTGGCAGGGATGTGTCGTTAAGTTTATCCCAGAGAATATCATAGAAAACCAGATCAAACGCTTTCGTAAGGTCGAGGAAGCAAGCATAGACTGGTGTTTTGCGATCAGTATAGTACCTGACAGTCTGCTTCAAACACAGAATAGCTGTCTCAGTGGAGAGTCCCGATTTGAAACCAAATTGATTGTCATGTAATTCGAGACAACCACTCATCAGTGTGTTAAGAAGACTGTCAAGTACCTTAGACAAAATTGTAGCCAGAGAGATGGGTCTATAGTTGTTGGTTTCACTTATATCACCAGTTTTACTTTTCACGATCGGTACCACCACGGTCTGCATCATAGCTGGTTTTCGATTGCGTTCTTCACGAAACGTTAATCAGGAAACTCCACCACTACGGAATCCGGAATAGTGCTCTGGATCTTCTTACATCATAATTTGAATGATAGGATTCAGAGAGTTGATGTTAACGGGAAAAGATCCCTCGGATCCGTAGTAAGAATGGGAGTACCCAGAGCTCAATTCTTGGCCCATTTTTATTTCTAATTTATATAAATGACTTGCCTTACCTCATAAAGGATAATCACGACATAGTATTGTTTGCAGACGACACTTCTCTTTTATTTAAACTCAAACGTCAGCAGCTAGTTACTGACGATGTTAATAGCGCCCTGGCAAAAGTCGTTAATTGGTTTAATGTTAATAATCTACTCTTAAATGGGAAAAAAACAAAATGTATTAAGTTTACGATACCTCATGTAAGACAAGTGGAAACTAGTGTACTAATCAAGGATGAAGAGTTGAAACTGAAAGATAACAGTGTTCTTAGGCATAACTTTGGATGCCAAACTTCAGTGGGGCCTCCACATAGATACATTATCAAAAAAGCTTAGCTCTGCTGCATACACCGTTACAAAAATTCGTGATTTTACTGATTTAGAGACAGCCCGTTTGGTTTACTTTAGTTATTTCCACAGAGTGATGTCGTACGGTATTCTGTTGTGGGGTAGTGCCGCCGATATTAAAAATTTTTTTTTTGCAAAACAGGGCAATTCGTTCAATGTATAAATTAAGTCCCAGATACTTCCTCAGAGAAAAATTTAAAGAAATTAATATACTTACTGTCCCCTCTCACTTTACGTTTTATTATAAACTTCCGAGCCATATTTAAGCATTAAGTCTAAATCAATTCAAATCTATACTCTATACTATATACATATATTATATTATATATACTAGGGGAGGGTGGGGTAATCACGAACGGCGGGTAATGCCGGACACGTCAGTTTAGGTGTGTTAGAAAAGGATAGCAGATATTGTCAATGCCTCAATCGCGAGTCGAGTTCGAACGTAGTGCCGGACTGTGAGTGGTGGAGTGAGGCTGCGCACGCTTTGCAAGGTATGTAAAATTGAGTTTTTTTCAACAATTTCATCTAATTTTAATGTAATAGAAAAGTTGTTGTATATTATGGCATTAATGACTTAGAAATCTGGTATCTTTTATGTATATCAACGTGTAATTAGACAAGGTTTTAAAGTACTCGGCGCTTGCATTACTGGATTCTAACATCAAATAAAAATTTAGTTTTGCGAATTTCTGTGTGTCGGCTAATGGCGGACGACTTAGATGGGGTAATCTCGACCGACCGCAATTACCCCTACATAGTAATTTTAATTTTAACTTTTATTTAAAATATTTGTTTCCAACAGTTAACTGCGGTAGATTTTGTTTCCTTTGTACCTAACCTAAAATATTGTTTTAACAGACTCTAAACCCTTATGTAAGAAATGTGTATACTTACTTAATATATCTATTTCAGATGCCCCGACAATACCAGAGGAAGACTGAGACCAAATACAAATTAGAAGATTTAGAAAAAGCCGTTAACGATGTAAGGAACAAAAAACTGTCGTTTGGAAAGGCGGCTATTACTTATTCTATCCCAAAAAGTACTATACATGACTATCTCAAGAAAGAAATTATAAATCAACCAAAAACTGGAAGACAAGCTATATTTACTGATGCACAAGAAAAGGAATTAGAACAACATATCATTAAGTGCAGCA
Source organism: Standfussiana lucernea (assembly GCA_964057025.1). Taxonomy (NCBI): domain Eukaryota; kingdom Metazoa; phylum Arthropoda; class Insecta; order Lepidoptera; family Noctuidae; genus Standfussiana; species Standfussiana lucernea. The sequence goes on from OZ059809.1 coordinate 12,571,911, forward strand.
AAGTATTTTATGGTTTAACAATAGAGATGGTGCGAAAAATAGCATTTAAATTTGCAGAAGTGAATCAATTGAAGCATAATTTTGACAAAACATCCCAAATGACAGGAAAATACTGGTTCTATGGATTTAAAAGGAGACACCCTGAAATTTCGCTTCGTAAGCCTGAGTCTACGTCTCTTAAGAGAATAAGAGCTTTTAATGAAACGGAGGTAAAAATGATTTTCAACAATTTAGAAGCCGTGCAAGCAAAATATCACTTTGATGGTGATCATATTTACAATGTGGACGAGACGGGTATTTCTAATGTCCAAAGAAATTCAAGAATTTTGGCGCCAAAAGGCGAAAAACAAGTCGGTATAGCAACAAGTGGTGAACGAGGCACGACAACTACAGTTGTTTGCGCATTCTGTGCTTCTGGAAAGTATAGAAAAAAAACATTCAACTGTTATAACCAGCACTCCAATGAAGGACACTCTTGAGGAAAAAGAACAAAAAAAGAAATATAAGGATCAGATAAAAGAAACTGGAAAGATTGCAAGTACATAGAAACGGAAAAAAGGAGTGAAAAATCTTAGAGCATTTGCAGATGACAATTTTGAAAAGGAGAACCAAAAGAAGAATGTACCATGTAAAAAGAAAAAAGTCAATAGAGGAGCTTTGACGGAGAAAGAGTATCATTGCCTAATTTGTGACGAGAAGTATGAGGATCCTCCAGATGAAGACTGGATTAAATGCTACAAATATAATTTATGGGCACACGAAAACTGCACAAGTGGTGAAAGCACATCAAAGGGTTTTCTCTGTGATTTATGTAGGAATTAGACTATGTCCGAGATTACCCCACACTGTGTTCGTAATTACCCCACGTGCTGTGGGGTAATCCCGGATACAAGGGTTTTGTTTTTTTTGTTATTAGCTGATTTTATTTTGAAAATGTATCTACGTTGATTATGAGAAAAGAAGATTGATTACTTTAAGTAAACTTTTGGCAATAAATAGTATTCGTAGTTTAATATGATTTTGTTTTATTTCAATTCTCCCTTAAGTGTTCGCAATTACCCCACCCTCCCCTACTCAAAACAGAATAAGGGCCACGAGGTATTTTGTCTGTACCATGAAAATAATAAAACCAATATATATTTTTTTGTCTCCATAACGAAAACTAATGTTGTTTTTACCATGTAGACCAATACATTTATTCAAATAATAATGATTAAAAAGTTTATTTGCTTTTGAAAGAAAAAACACATTTTAGGTTAAAAATAAAAACAATGTAAAGTTACTGAAAACAAAAGAAAATACTCCATGCTCATCTTTTAGTAACGGGTATGCCCCCCTCGTTTAGCTACGCACTCCTGAAGCCTGGAGTGCATGCTCTCAATCAAATGCCTGACATTTTCCATTGGAATCTCTTCCCAGGCCCTTTTAACAGCGTTGATGAGTTGCTGTTGGTTGTGGATTTCCTGATCACCGTCTCGTAACTCTTCGTTTCAACTGATCCCACATGTGCTATTGGATTTAAGTCCGGACTGTTCGCCGGCCACGACAAGACTTGAATTTGAGAGGCTTCCAGTACAAACCGAGTCGCTTGAGCCGTGTGTGCACGAGCATTGTCTTGCATCAAGATGAATCCAGGACCCGCTCGCTGTGCAAATGGGATCACATGTGATCTGACAACTTCCTCAATATACCGCTGAGCAGTAACAGTACCCTCATTTAAAATAGCGAGCTCAGTTTTGCCGTGTAAGCTTATCCCGCCCCAAATCATTACATTTGGACCACCAAAACGATCGACTTCATGGATGCAGGCTTCTGAAAATCTCTCGCCGCGTCTTCTCCATACTGTAATACGCCGATCGTCGTTAAAAAATTTAACTTTGCATTCGTCTGTGAAGAGCACCATGCCCCATTGGTTTATGTCCCAGTCTAAATGTTGACGGGAAAATCTTAAACGATTTGCACGATGATTTCTGGTTAATGGAACACGGACAACTCGCCTTCTTGATGCCTGCTGGTCTTCATGCAATCGATTACGAATAGTTTGGTCACTGACACGAGTACCTGTTGTCAGCCGTAAACGATTTTGCAGCTTGCGGGCCGTCGTTGTGCGATCTCGGCGCGCACTTAATCGAATGTAACGATCCTCTTGAGCTGTTGTAATGCGAACTCTGCCCGAACCAGGTCTTCTTCTAACACTACCGGTCTCATGGAAACGATTTTGAATAGCTCTTCGAGAAAATCCCAATTGCAAACCCACAGATCGCTGCGAATGACCTTCTTCAATCATTGTAACGGCTCTGGTTGCTGTCAGCGAGTCCATATGACGCCTGCGTGCTTGTGGCATATTGCAAAAGACGTTTCTGACTCGAGATATCAATGAACTCTGATAATTTCTAATAAACCAAGAAGCTAAGGAAAGCAAAACGTCAAAGAAAATGGAATCAAAATCTTCAAAAAGAATTTTAAATCAAATTTTATTTAAAATTGTTGCCAGCATTAGATGAATACTACAATATTAAAAAGTTTAGGTATCAAAGAGTTTGTATACTCAATATTTTACTACTTTTAATATGTAAATGTTTACTAAATTACACCAAAATGTAAAAATACCTCGTGGCCCTTATTCTGTTTTGAGTAGTATATATATTCTTAGATATTCCCTAATCCAACCTACGTGGTCCGAGTAGAAAAAAAAGACATGGCGCGATGTGACAGCTTTTTGAACGGGTGGATTGTCAAAGAATAGAATACTGATGGCTTGGCTTGGTTTTGAGATGCAACGGATTCGGTATTCTAAGGACGTTATAATGTTGATTAGGATCGTGTTATATAATTCTGATGTACTTATTAATTACCTATGTGCTTGTTGCTGATTAAAAACAATTTGTAAGAAATATAACTTTCTAGGTTATTTAGTGATTTGTTCTTTAATAGTTTTCGCTTCTGGTCTCTAAGATCAGAAGTGGGATTACCACGCGTTCTAGGCCGTTTGCTATCTATTTAAATACTCAGTACGGTGTTAAAGTAGTGTTGTGATTATTGTGTGCAAATTTCCCAACCGTAAGTACCTATGGAAGTTTTGTTTCTTACAAAATGTCACGACGTTCGTCTCGGTATAAAAGACGTAGACATTCTCGTGAGCGACAATCTAGTGGCAGTTCTCGCTAAAATGGTCGCCATAATTCGGATGATCATGATACACCCCCGATTGTCACACACCACTGTCGGAACAGTCCCATGGACCGTAGAGATAGGTCATCTGGACATCGTAGTGTTCGCATAGCCCACATATTCGCCCTCGTGGTCGTAGATATCGCGAAGATTCGTATGATCGCCGCGACAACTCGCGCGATGTAGCCCTTGATCGAATTCTTACGAGATTAGAATTAATTGAGCGTAGATTGCCAACAGCATCTAGCAGTGATAGTCCGTTGCATCCAACCAGCGAGAGACGGTTATTGTCCTCCCTTCTGGTCGTACCAAACCCTGATAGTAATCAAGGTTCGGGCGTTACCGAGACAATAACTGACGAGGTATAGGATAACTTGCGTGCGACAGATGTGCATAGCGGGGATACTCGTACAGACGTAGCGAACAGTATTGTTGGTGCCTTAAGTGCGTTTTTAAAAACAAAGTCTCATAACTTACATATCACATATCACCGTTTGATCCGAGCGTCCAACGCTAAGCTAGCATGTTAAGATCTTGTAGATTTTTTATCAGTTGTATGTCAAACCCAAACATGACAATAATACTGCTCGTGATCGTGCCTCCTCTAATAACTCGTCTAACCAACGTAAACGTGAGACACCTACAGAAGTCAGACAATAGCAGTGTCACTTGTCACATTTGCGGCAAATCGGGTCATAAGAAATGGTGTTGTCCATTGATTTTTATATTTAAAATGATATATGGTCTGGCCAATGCTCCAATCGTCTATCAGAGGATTATGTCTAAAACATTAAAACTTCTCATTGACACCGGTCGGGTTCTAACCTATATCGATGACGTGCTGATCTTGCCCAACTCGGTAGATGTAGGTCTTAAAACGTTAAGTGACGTTGTACAGATACTCTTACAGCCGCTGCATTTTCCATAAACTTAAAAATTGTATTTTTCTAGACATTCAGATTGAGTACCTAGAGTGACTGATTGGACATGGTCAGGTACGGCCGAGTCCAGGTAAAGTAGATGTTCTTGTACGTTCCCCAAAATCTACAAATGTGAAAGTAGTTTGTCGGTTTCTGGGGCTCGTTGGGTATTTTCGCCGTTATATTGCTGGCTATGCATCTAAGACAGCAAGCATAGCAGGGCTGCTGAGGAAGGGTGAACGTTTTTCATGGGGCTCTAAGCAGGACGCTGCTCGCGACTATATATAAATCGCTTACCTAATGAACTGGTTTTAACGATATTTGACCCCCAGTTTGTTACAGAGCTTCTCACAACCAATCAGCATTTATCAGGATGCTTGTGTAAATGAAGATCGAAAACAGCCACGTACATTTGCTGTTGGTGACTTCGTGTTTTTAAGCAAAGTTGCTCAGACTACTGGAAAACTCCGGCATGCGCGGCCCGCATAGGGTTGGCCGAGCGCTGCCACACCACCTTTTATGGCAAAAAGACTTAAGCTGCTGCCGAACATATTATGATGTTATGGCGTGGCGAGTGGATGCCGGATATGTGCTCAGCTCTCTTTGAGAGTGGTGAGATTTGTTATGAGCAAGCATAACTTTTGGGCCTCTGCTCTGTTCCGCGGTCATAGTGGAGACATGCAGAACTTTTGGGCCTCTGTTTCAATGACGCGATGTATCACAAATTCATAGCATGCTAACGTTTGGGCCTCTGCTCCGTTCCGCGGTCATATTGGGGACATGCAGAACTTTTGGGCCTCTGTCTCAATGACGCGATGTGTCACAAATTCATAGCAAGCATAACCTTTGGGCCTCTACTATGTATTCGTGAAAACGACAAGCGAACGTTTGGGCCTCTGTCGATAACAATGTATGGCAAGTGATGGAAATCCGGATTCTGTCATTAGCGATGCATTGAATCTTTTGGATTTGAAGCTTTTTCAACTTTAAAATCACTGTTGGTGGTCTTTGTTGCTGGCGCTTGAGTGCACGCTTGCGCCTGTAACACTGGTCAAATTCGTGAACTCTAATTACTTACAAAACTACTTCAGGTTGAATACGCTTCAAACCATTGTGGTCATGTTATTTAATTACTCATGTTCTCTTATGTATTTTCAGTTAATGATGATGATCAAAATAATAATGATGGCCAGGTTGCAAGAGGTGGATCAGATGCGAATGATGGGAAAGAAGTTGCGGTCGAGGACGCCACGCTATCAGGAACGGCCGTCTTAGATATTCCCTAATCCAACCTACGTGGTCCGAGTAGAAAAAAAAGACATGGCGCGATGTGACAGCTTTTTGAACGGGTGGATTGTCAAAGAATAGAATACTGATGGCTTGGCTTGGTTTTGAGATGCAACGGATTCGGTATTCTAAGGACGTTATAATGTTGATTAGGATCGTGTTATATAATTCTGATGTACTTATTAATTACCTATGTGCTTGTTGCTGATTAAAAACAATTTGTAAGAAATATAACTTTCTAGGTTATTTAGTGATTTGTTCTTTAATAGTTTTCGCTTCTGGTCTCTAAGAATATTATATTATAAATGCGAAAGTTTGGATGGATGTTGCTCAATCACGCCAGAACGGCTGAACGGATCTGGGTAAAATTTGATACAGAGATAGATTATAGTCTGGAATAGCATATAGGCTATATATTTTCACGCTAATAACTTAGGGGGATGAGCAATATTGCATTATGTCCATATTCCTCAACTTTTTGACAACTGACAACTGTCATAACATGTATTTGAATAGAACGGCTATTTTAGACCATTTGTCACCGAAGTAAGTAGCCTGACGGTGAAGCGACCGCTCTGTAAACCAGAGTTTGCAGGTTCGAATCGCAGTCAGTATCCACTTTTTGTTTTATTGCTAAAAGATTTTCAAAACGAATAAACATGATTCGCGAGTTCGATCCCCGGTATCCACTTTTTGTAAATAGATATTTGTTTTATATATATAAGTAACGCTAACTCCCTTGTATGTCAACTAGACTCTAAGTTTGATTTTGTTGCTGTTTACCGCTCGCTATCTTATAACAGCAGAGATCGAATAGAACCTTTCCTGTCCAGTTTAAGTAATACCTTGGGAAAACTTTCTTCTACCCCAAATATAGCACTTATCGGTGATTTAAATATCGACATAAAAACAGGCAACAAGAGCCCCCACAGTTTTGAATATCTCAACCAGAATGCTTCTCATGGTTTAATCCCTACTCTCCTAATACCCACAAGACTAGAAAACTATTTTGATCATATTCTATTAAATTTCAAATTACCCTCCACGACCTTAATTCTTGAATTGTACATCACCGACCATAAATCAATTATACTTATGATAACGAACGCGAACCCAACTCGAAATCAAAAAACACCATATCCCGTCCAAATCTATATTGCCATTAAATCTGAACTCGAAAACACATTTTTTCCTGAAATCTAATTCTCATCGAAGAGCGATGCGATTAATATTTGAATTGAGATTGACAAATTGTTAAAATTATGTGATAATCCTCTCTCTTCTGTAAGCCAAGTATGTTTCTTCTTTAGTAATATTGGTAAAAATTTAGCGACAAAAATATTAAATACTCGCGATCCTAGTAATACTCCCTCTGGCAGTGATCGACCCGATAAGTCCATTTTTTCACCTCCAGCCAGCTCCCTCGTTTTACTAGACACCGATGAAGGTGAGGTAGAAACAATCATCTTACAACTATGTAACGATTATGCGGTAGGTTGGGATGGAATATTATCCACCTTGCTTAAAATTTATCGCCACTTACTAGAGCCACCAATCACCTACATCTGCAATCTTTGTTTAAAAACAGGAACGTTTCCCGACGGAATCAAAAAAGCCATAGTCCATCCAATATATAACAGTCGAAACAGAACCTGTGTCAACAATTACAGACCAACTTCTATCCTATCTTCGCTCTCAAAGATTATTGAAAAGATCTTTAAAAGGCAACTTAATGGTTTCCTACGGAAACATAACATCATTGCCGAGAACCAATATGGCTTCAAGTCTGGCGTCTTGACGGAAAATGCTGTACTGGATCTCACGCAATTCGTAGCAAGAAAACTTGACAGTGGGACTAAGTGTTTGGGTATATTTCTTGACCTGTCGAAAGCTTTTGACACAGTTTCTGTTTCCAAACTTACCTCTAAATTGGAGCTTCTGGGTATACGTGGCATAGCACTAGACATTTTCAAAGACTACTTAAGGAATCGCACTCAACAAGTTAAAATAAATGCATATCTCAGTAATGAGGAAAATGTGACATACGGTGTGCCCCAGGGAAGCATATTAGCCCACATTGTTCCAAATCTAAGTCAATGACCTCTGCAGGATGATGCTACCTAACTGCAAGATCTACGCATATGCTGACGATACTGCAGTTATCATAATATGGTCCCACTTGGGAAGAGGCTAAAACTAAGGCAGAGATAACACTAAATACCATTATGAACTGGTTCCACCAAAATTTACTAACATTAAACTTAGACAAATCTTGCTACATTCCTTTCGCAATCCGACAAAACACCAAGCCACCGCATAGCTTTATTGTTGCAGCTCACTGTTGCCTGAACTCGTTAACACCGTGTTCATGGCCTTCACTAGACTAACTAGAACTGACTGTGTTAAGTATCTAGGTTTGCTAATATGTAAATGACGGTCTACGTTGGGACAAAGAGATTGAATTGGTAACAAACAGGACAATTCGTCTTATATATGTTTTTAAATCCCTTAGAGAATCGGCTGACGTAAACACATTAAAAATGGTTTATCTTGCACTGTGTCAGTCGATTATCGGATATTGCATTATTGCATGGGGTGGTGCTATTAAAACAAACTTCCTGAGGGCAGAGCGAGCTCAAAGAGCCGTACTTAAAGTTATGTCTAAGAAACCGTACCCCTATCCAACCAGGCAACTTTATGACGAATGTAGGGTATTAACAGTAAGACAGCTGTTCATCTTGCAGTCTGTCCTCAGAACCCATAGAACCATGCCCAGATCCAACCCAAGAAAACGCACAAATGTTCCATCAGGTGTAACACATAAAACTACGTTTGCCGGACGCCAATATTACGTCATAGGTACTTCGTACTTGTATATATAAGAAATTGCACAAGACACTAAACATACTTGATTTAAATAGATACACGCTAAAACACAAAATCACTCAATGGTTACTACAACAGGACTACCTCACAACGGAGAATCTTCTATCACACATCTCGTAAATTACAATCACAATATCCATGCACATATACACACAAGCATGCCCAAACACAAACATGCACACACACTCACACATACAAGCGCTCTCACCTACATACACAACACACTTAGTAATCCACCTACTTTTATTTCATAAAATAATAATGTAAGATCGACACTGTCCTACTTGTTTAAGAATTTCAATTATTTACTGTACCCATTACGGTTGAACCCCATCTCTTAAGATACAGGCTAGACCTAGTTTAAGGGATGGAGTCTAATAATTGCGCTTACTGAGTGACATATGTTAAATAACCTACAATCTACACAGTGCAATGAATTTCTTGTTTTATGAAATTATTATTTCCTTTATTCAATTATCATCTCATTTTTTTACATTTTTAAATATTTCTTTAAAAAAAAGACATAAAAAACATTTCAAAATATAAAAAAATAGTTGTCCGCCGGTATCGGGAGCAGGGTCCAAGCTACCGGATGTTAGGGCTCCAGAGACAGGAACCTCCTCACAATGCGAGCCGTATCGAGGAGTACTGCCTTCTAATCAGGCCCTTGATCCAACCGCCTAAAGAGAACCTCGAAAGATGTTCGTCGAGGGTCTTGGCCATAAGGCCATTGGCCGTCACGACAATCGGCACAATGATAGCCGAGTTCACATTCCAAATATCGACAACCTCGTGTGCCAAGTCAAGATATTTTAATTGTTCTCTTTCTCAGCTTTCACGAGGTTCTCGTCATGCGGAATGGTAACATCGACTATCATTACGCGGCGCGCTAATCGGTCTATCACCACAATGTCAGGTTTATGGGCGACAATAGTCCTGTCGGTAATGATAGACTGATCCCAGTACAACGTGACATGGTCTTTCTCGAGAACTGGGTCGGGCACGTACTTGTAGTACGGTACCTCAGATTCCACAAGTTTATATTTCAAGGCGAGTTGCTGGTGAATAATCTTGGCCACTTGGTTGTGTCTGTGCAATTAATCGCCGTTAGCCAGACGAGAACATCCAGAAATTATATGTCTGATAGATTCACCCGGACGGTGACATGCCCGACACACGTCAACCGTCCCGTCCTTCATAATATATTTCCGGTAGTTGTTCGTCAACATAACTTCGTCCATAATCGCACAAACAAAACCTTCAGTTTCCCCAAAAAGATCACCGAAACGTAGCCAGGATACGGACGCTAGAAAATCTACATCGGGCCCATGAAGAGCCCGGTAGAAGCGCCCGTGAAGCTCCTTAACTTGCCATACTTCCTTGCGGTCATCGGTAGTAAGTACTACAGGTTTGCGCCAGTTCTATTTAGCCATGGACAGTGGGGTAAGTCCCTTGTCCACTGCAACCACATCTCGGTGCATACCCACCTCGGCTTTTAAAAAATATTCCCTGAGACTGCACACCTCGCGATTGTGGAGGGTCTTTGCGTTTAAAAAGCCTCGACCCCCGCACTTCCGCGGGATATACAGTCTCATCACCGATGATCGTGGGTGATGCATCCGGTTTGCGGTCAGCAGTGTACAGACTCTCCTATCCAGAGCGTCGAGTCCGGTCGAGTCCATTTGAGTGTGCCGAAAGAGTACATTAAAAAGGGCATGACCCAACCGTTGAAGGCGCGCACCTTGTTCCCGCCTGAAAGAAGGCTATTTAATACTTTCTTCAGGCGACCGAAGAAGCGCTCCCTCAACGATTGCTTCATGTCAGTTACGTTAATGCCCAACGCTTCCGACATACCCAAATACTTATAGCATTCGGATGAGGAAAGGGATCTTAGGTGTATGGAATCCGAGAGCTGAATTCTCTCGGATTCCATAATCTCCCCTCGCTTTACATACATGACTGCACATTTGTCCACAAAAAAAAAAAAAAATATTTCCTTTATTTTGACTTTTTTTTTTTTTGAGGTATTTGGGAGCACTCGGGATGTTGGGAATACAGAGTCCAGGAAATAACAGCTGTTCACGGTTCCAAGTATTTAATCCAACTGGCACTCACAAGGTCGAGAGCGCTCGGCTACATTTCGACTCCTACCTACATATTCATAATAATACTTAACAATAATTTATATCTACCTTAATCCTAATACATCACACCTCACCACTTAATTTCTGAGTTAGTGATCAAACACAAAAATATAAACAATATAATAATAACAACATACCATTTTTTTTCTTAACAGTGTTTGGTTACTTAAACTTATGTACTCAAAGTTACAGCTTCTTTTAAATATATACTGAATTAACTCTAAATCTAATTACGGGTTTACGAGTACGCTTGGGTCGATCCTCCGGTGGTGTTGGTGGTGGTAATCCTGGCTTTGATACGGCTTCGACACCACATTCCGTATCTAGCCTCTCTGTTTCACCCTCCCTAATCAAATTCGGCTCATTTTCCTCCCCTGGACCATCAGGTATAGGGACCACATCTTCCGCCTGTGACTTTTGAGTTGGTGAGAGTGGCAAACTTTCTGAGACTGTACTATCAGAACCCATGAAGTCGGACATACGAGACCTACGTTTTACCTGATCTATGTGTTTCCTAGTTACTCGTCCGTCACCGTTATTTACGATATATTCGCGCGACCCTGCTCTTGCTTGGATTGTACCTTTCAACCATTTGTCCCCTAACGCACCGTTTCTCATCCACACTTCGTCTTGTGGTGCTAAATCTCGTAAAGCGCCACCGGAATTTTGTACCTGACGTTGTTGTGCTGCTCGCACCCGATCGTCTAGAGCGCGGTCAGCGCGCAACAAATCTAAACGACTTCGTAATGACCGCCTCTGTAACAACATCGCAGGTGTATCCCCGGTCGTACTTTGGACTGTGTTCCTATAATTTAGTAGGAATGTTTGTAAAGCGGCATCTATGTCTTTGTTTTCCCTGTAGGCTTTTTTAATAGCTGATTTGCATAACTTCACGGCGTTTTCCGCGGCACCGTTTGACGAAGGATGGTAAGCCGGTGAAAAGCACTGTCGTATGCCATTATTTTTTAAGAAAGAACAAAATTCTACACTTGTGAAAGGAGGGCCCTGATCTGACACTACTTCTACTGGAAGACCAAATCGCGCGAAAGTGCTACGTAAAACGCGAATAACCTGTTGTGCGTTTGTACGTGGCATTTCAAAAACTTCTAACCACTTGGAACTTGCATCAATTAAAATCAAAAATGTGCTACCATGGTATGGTCCTAAGAAATCTATGTGTAGCCTGCTCCACGGCTGTATGACGTAAGGCCAAGGCTGCGGCGGCGCTCGCGGTGGAGCCGCGCTCTCCATCGCACACGTCTCACAGCTGTGGCACAATGCTTCTACCTCACTATCAATGTTCGGCCACCATACATAACTACGCGCTAATGACTTTGTTTTGACGATACCTAAGTGACTAATATGTAATTGCTTTAATATATCCTTTCGTAATACTTGCGGTATTACCATTCGGTATCCCCACATTAAACACCCGCGTTCGACATACAATTCATGACGTCGAGAAAAATAAGGTTTAATTGACTCATCTGTACAGGACAACGGCCAACCGGATTGCACGTATAGAAGTATTCTACTCAACATAACATCTTTAGTTGTTTGTTTCCTAACTTCGCTGTGTGTCACTGGCAGAAAATCCTCCACAAAATTAACATAAGTGACCTCCGTACTCACACTCGGCTGTTTACCTTGTGGTAGTCTGGATAAAGCATCGGCGCAATTTTTCTTTGATGACACATATTCTATTTCGTAATTATAACCTGACAATAGTATTGCCCACCGCTGCAACCGCGATGCTGCCATTACAGGAATGCCTACCTTATCACCGAAAATGTATGTTAATGGTTTATGGTCCGTTCTTAAAACAAACTTACGCCCGTATAAATACTGATGGTATTTTCTGATACCGAAAACAATCGCGAGTGCCTCTCTGTCTATTTGTGAATATCCCCGCTCGGCCGTGCCTAATGAACGCGACGCATACGCTATCGGTCGCTCCCCGGCCGCTGTGACGTGCGACAGCACAGCGCCGACCCCGACGCTGCTGGCGTCGGCAGTCAGCACGAGCGGTAGGTCTGGTGAATAATGCACCAGCACCTCACTTGAAGCTAGTTGCTGCTTTACCTTCCTGAACGCGTCATCACATTTTGTACACCAGTTGAAGGGTACATCTATCCGGAGTAGTCTATATAAAGGCGAAAGGATTGTACTAACGTTCTTAAGGAATTTGGCATAGTACATTGTCATACCGATAAATGCTCGCAACTCCGATACATTCGCGGGGGCGGGTGTATCAATTATTGCCTTAACTTTATCAGCACACGTTTGTACCCCATCTTTGCTTATTATATGACCCAAATAACTTATCTTTTTAGAAAAGAAACTACATTTTTCTTTTTTTACTTTGAGACCACTTGACTGTAATCGGTCAAAGACCTTATATAAATTGCTCATGTGTTCTTGAGTTGAAGCCCCCGTAATTATAATATCATCCAAAAATACACCCACACTAGGCAAATCGGCAAACAATTGTTCTAAACGTCTTTGAAATATTCCGGGGCTCGAGGATAACCCGTATACTAAACGATTGAACATAAACATACCTTTATGCGTATTTATAACCGTATATTTCTTTGATTCGTCCAGTTCAAACTGCGCATAGGCTTGCGATAAATCAATTTTACTAAAATATTCCCCTCCATGTAAACGGGCTAACAAATCTTCTACTCGCGGCAAGGGATAACGGTCGACTTCCAAAACCTTGTTTAAAGTTATTTTATAATCTGCACAAATTCTGATAGTACCGTCTTTTTTTACCACGGGTACGATCGGTGTTGCCCAATCTGAGCGGTCCACAGGCGTGAGGATGCCGTCCCGCACGAACTGGTCCAGCGCGCGCTCCACCGGCTCACGCAGCGCGTACGCCAGCGGGCGCGCGCGCATGAACACGGGCCGCGCTCCCGACCGCACGTGGATGCTTACCGCGCCACCGGTGAATCGACCCAACCCGTCCGCAAACACCTCACAATATCTGGAACTAAATTCAGACATGTCAAACTTTTTGCTTTGAATACTATTAACCGACACTAACCCGTCCGTGACGTCAGCAAATAACTGTATTTTTAATTCGGCCATCCATTGTCGACCGATTAATACAGTTTTTCCACCATTGACTACATATAAATCTAATTGTTTACATTCGTTTTTGTACCTAACCTGCGGCTTAATAACTCCCAAAGGCTTTACCATTTCCCCTGTATAATATCTTAGCCTCAGATTACAGGAATCGATTCGTAAATCGCTAAACCATTTTTTGTATGTATGGTAATTTATACATGATATGGCACTACCCGTATCACACTCCATCTTTAAATCTGTTCCGTGCACTTTCAATACTAAATATATTGGCGGACACTGAGCTATGGATAAATTATTAATATCGACAGTCATTACCTCGTCGCTCCGCTCGTCCTCCGACAAGCTATCTGTATTTTTAACTTCATACAGATGATGATGTCCCACTTCTAGTGGACACACACGTCGAAGGTGTCCTTGCTTATTGCAGACTCGACAAACGTATCGTGTAAATTTACACTTCGTAGGATCATGCAATGCACCACACGCATTGCATGGTTGGTCTCGCCGAGCTCGCTCCACGGGTGCGGACGCTGCCCGTGACCCGTCCACATGACGCGGCCTGTACGCGCCGCCGCCGCCACCGCCGCTGCCGCTGCTGCCGCCGCCGCGCCGCTGTCCGTTCCCCGCGTCCCGGCGTCTGTCACCGGCCGCGCCAGCCGCCGCCGGTCTATACCGCACATCCCCGCGGAGTCCAACTTGACTTGAAGACGCCATCGCTAGACAATCACTCGTTGTGTTCGTCTTTTCCATGTACTTAGTGCCACTGTCGACAACTGCTGCATTTTTTTCTGCTGCTTCCATACTCATGGCCATACTATAAGCTTTGGTATAGTCCAGTTTATCCTCGGCGAATAAGCGCTGTCTTATTATTTCGCTATTTATCCCGCACACAAACTGATCCCGAATGCTTTCTTCGAGCCAGGTCCCAAACTCACAAGATTTGGTCATTTTCTTCAAAACAGCCATATATTCTGCAATACTCTCGTTCACGTTTTGTTTCCGTAGGTGAAATTTGAATCGCTCTGCTAACACACTCGGTTTTGGCTGTAGGTGTTTTTCCATGATGGCCGTTACATATTCAAATGTCTTTGTGCTTGGTTTATGCGGAGTGCACAAATTAACTAATAACTCGTAACTTTCCGCGCCCATTACCGTTATCAGCGTTGCCACACGCAAATCATCTTTGATTTCGTTGACCACAAAACAATTTTCAAGACGCTCAACGTACAATTTCCAGTCGTCCGATTGTACTTTGAACTCTCCGATTTTGCCGATAGTCATTGTAATAGTTTATGCTAACACGTTCACAAAAACAACACGAGTTACACACGAAGGTTTTTAAAGTCCTCGTCGCCACTGAGGTATTTGGGAGCACTCGGGATGTTGGGAATACAGAGTCCAGGAAATAACAGCTGTTCACGGTTCCAAGTATTTAATCCAACTGGCACTCACAAGGTCGAGAGCGCTCGGCTACATTTCGACTCCTACCTACATATTCATAATAATACTTAACAATAATTTATATCTACCTTAAGCCTAATACATCACAGACTGCTTAGCACTTTATTCAGGCGGCTAAAGAAGCGCTCCCTCAACGATTGTTTCATGTCGGAAGTATTGATGCCTAATGCTTCCGACATACCCAAATACTTGTAGGTTTCTGTTGAGGAGAGGGATCTAAGGTGTATGGAATCCGAGAGTTGAGTACCCACGGATTCCATAATCTGCCCTCGCTTCACATGCCTGACTGCACATTTGTCCACACCAAATTCCATTCTGATGGCACCACTGAAAGTTTCTGTTACCTTCAGTAGCTTCATCAGTTGCAAATTGTTGGGGGCAAAGAGTTTCAGATCATCCATGTAAAGAAGGTGAGATATGACCTGACCACCTTTCCTCAACCGATAACCTAGACCTGAACCCTCTAGCAATGTGCTGAGAGGGTTCAAGGCTAGACAAAACCACAATGGACTCAAACTATCACCGTGGAATATGCCACGCTCAATCCATATCGGTTCGCTGTTCCCTTGGATCTGTCGACATCCTGGATAGCGAAGGACCGTTCTCCAGCACCCCATACATGACATCAGGAAGGCACGCAGAGTTGCATCTACTTTATACAACTCCAACACCCTCATGAGCCTTGTATGAGGCACAGAATCATAGGCCTTCTTTTAATCTATCCAACATGTAGACAGATCCCTTCGGGAACGGCGAACCTGTTGGCTAAAGGCCATATCAATGAGGAGTAGCTCCTTAGTACCACGAGACCATTTCCTACATCCATTCTGAGAGGCAGACATGATTGAATTACTCTCAATATGTTGGTTGATTTTAGCTCTCAAAATGAATGTAAGAACTTTATAGACCGTTGGTAGACAAGTATTTTTTTTTTTTTTTTTTAATTGGTCTATAATTTTTGGGCTCCGCAGTACTACCTGATTTATGGAGCAGGTGGGTTATTCCGGTCGTCAAGAACTGGGGCAGCGATCCGGATTCTAAAGCTGATTGAAACGCTAAGCAAGCGTGCGATCTCTGGAACCATTTGATCCAGAAATTGTGCAGTCCATCCGGCCCTGGAGATTTCCAGTTAGGCAACGGACGGACTGCACGAACTACGTCCTGGGGGCTGATGATGATTGCCCCCATTTCTGGTATTGGATCACACGCTCGTTCAACCTCCCGGGTCCAATCGCCCTCAGTGTGACTGACAGGTACCGACCAGATGCTACGCCAGAACGAGCACATTGTGTCATCATCCGGTAGACGCATGTCAGTTACACCTTGGTCCGGTCGTTCCCAAGTCCTATAGACCCACCTTTCATCGCTTTGGAATGTGCGATTCTGAGTGTACCGCTCCATTCGCCGCTTGTACCGACGAATACGGCTTGCCCATGCGCAGATCTTCTGCTTCAGGAAGTCGATGCGCTCTGTGACGCGGGCCAGATAATCACGAGAATTAATATTAGTTCCCGAGAACGCCCGCTTCACAAAGCGCATCACTCTAGGGCGAGTATTGCCCTCCCTGAAGCAGATTAACTTGCCGATGAGTGCTCTAGCCTCACCAATACGCCGCTCAATCCTGCACTACCAAGCTGGAACAGCAAATTTTGGTCGTGTAGCTCTGTCGTTGTTAGGAAACTTGACGTGAGCTACACGACATGCCGCTACAGCTGCACAGTAAAATATTGAGTGGGTATCGGCGAGGTCCTTGCTGCTGTCAAAACAATTTTCAGGCTTCTTAATTTCTTAAACAAATTCAATATTATCTCCGACTCACAATTTGGTTTTCGTCACAGTATTTCCACTGAGGACGCCGTCATATCACTAACTTCATTAGTACCTAATCATCTTGACAATGGGGATAAGTGCCTAACTGTCTTTTTAGACCTTAAAAAGGCATTTGATACCGTCTCTACGCCTATCCTCGTAAACAAGTTGGAAAAAATAGGTATTAGAGATATCGCACTTGATTTGTTCAAGAACTATCTTTCGAATAGGAAGCAGAGTGTCAAAGTTGGACAATATATAAGTGATGTCACAGATGTATCATATGGCGTCCCCCAAGGAAGTGTATTAGGTCCAACGCTCTTCTTGGTATATATAAACGACCTGTGTAACATGAAAATTCCTAATGCCAAAGTCCTGTCGTACGCCGATGATACAGCTGTCATCTTCTGTGGTAAGACATGGCACAATGTGCAGCTAAGTGCTGACACAGGAATGTCACAGGTTGCGTATTGGCTCAATGCTAATGTTCTCACATTAAATACCTCCAAAACAAATTTTATAAGTTTCAGCATCTGCAATCGTACTCAACCAACTGGCGATTTTCGAATCATTATACACACTTGTGATGGTACTAATGTTGATAATTGTAATTCTGTTCTAGTATTGGCAAAGTTTCTAGCACAAAATATTTAGGCGTTATGCTGGATCAGAGTTTGTGCTGGTACCCCCATCTTGAGCAAGTTGCCAATAGAGTCCGCAAGCTAAATTGGATTTTTAAGACTACCTAGGTCTATACAGAGTAGCAGTAAGCCTGTTAGAAATATGCTCACACAAATATATATTTCTCTTGCGCAATCAATGTTAATATACTGTATTCCTATTTGGGGTGGGGTAGCAAAATCTAAATTCATCCAATTGGAGCGAGCACAACGAGCCCTGCTCAAAATAATGTATTTTAAAAAAAGGAGATATTCTACAGAGAACCTCTACAAACTTAGTGATGTACTTATTGTCAGTTAGGAAATTATACATTACTCAAATAATTTAAAAAAAAGCACAAAACCTTACCTTACAATGCGGATATACATCTAGAAGAAGAAAACACGATATAGTCCAAATACCTAAAACAAAGACCAAATTCGGATCTATGCAATTTAGTAAACGTTCAGCTCAATTAAACAAAATAAATAATGAAATTTTCGTATATGCAAAATCTTATCATATATGTAAAGAAATGTTGATTGACTGGATAAAACCACTGACATATGAAAATACTGAAGGTCTCCTACAAAATGTTACTTAACACAAGTATACTACCCCCTCACACACACAGAGACTCTCTCATACCCACACGTACATTCACGCACCCATACACATACAACCACACATCCACAACACTCATGTACACTCAACAACACATCCACACTCATGCACACGCACACACACGTTCACATAATTATATTTTGTTTTATTACCCATGTACTGTTTTTATTGTGTTTAAAGTATGTAAGTACTTACTGTTGTGAAGGAGCGGAGTCTTTTAATACAGGCATTATTTGCTTAAATGAAGACCCCAAACCCAATACTATTTGTGTAAAAGTTCTGGACACAATAAACGTTATATATTATTATTATTATAATTTGACAGCTGCGAATCTAGGGCACACACCAGCGCCTTATTTTTCTTGTGCATAGGCAAACGAGGTAAACGTGGTCTAAGTTGAGGCGGTGTAGAACAGTACTCCCTGAATGCATACTCCAAAGCGCTCCTCAATTGTGCGTTGCACTGGGTACTCACGGATATAACTTCGTCATCATCCTCTTCACCACCGTGATTGGATCGCGGCGAAGCACTGTATACTTACATTTTGCAGCTGCACCGCGATCATTGGCGAAGCAGGCGTAACTGGGTTACTCCGTGAGTCGAGACGTAGTCGATCAAGTACGGTGTCATCCAACATATTGTTACGCTGTATGACCCGCACCTGATCCGACAGCCGTTGCGCCGACACGTTGACAGCTGGCTCAAGCACCTGAAACAGAGAGAGCATCCGACCACGGTACGCAGTCAAGTTGCTTCCCCCCTCAGTAGCCCCATAATATGCGCGCATGACATTCTCATTTATGGACTGATTCCATCGCATGCGCGACACATTTCCACATTATTATTTATTATGAGCCTCATGTGTCCCACTGCAGGGCAAAGGCCTCCCTTCCCTCTTTCCATTTTTTCTATCTTGGGCTATTTGGGCCCAATCCAGCGTCCAAGAGTCCAGCTCGTCACGCCACCTAATTCTGGGCCTACCGCGTCGGCGGGTTCTGTTGTTTGGAACCCAATCTGTTGCCACTTTGGCCCAATTTTGATGCGACATACAGCATATGTGGCCAGCCCAGTTCCATTTTAATTTGGCGGCTGTGTTGCAAACGTCTGCGATTTGGGACTTGGATCGAAGTATACTGTTCCTTATACGGTCAGAAATTTTGACCCCTAGCATACTTCGCTCCATGGCTCGCTGGCAGACCCCGAGTGCGGACTTTTGACGCTTCGTTAATGACCACGTTTTATGAAATAAATATTTTTATTTATTATAATTTATAGCCTCTGCGAAATAATTTGTAGCGTACAGTAGAATCGCTCTCAAACTTGATACTTATGTTTTTACGCTAAAAAATGAGCATCTATGTAAGTATGTACTTCTTTTACCGCTATAAACTTACACATTTTCTTTGAATAATTATTTTCCAGACGACTAACAACTTAGAACTATTTGCAACTAAAATAACAATTTGGCAGTGATTAAATATTACTGTGGCGTGAAGTGGAGTTGCATAAATTTGCTTGCCTAGCCAAGTAGCAGAACCTGTGAGCAGAACATAGGGCACAGGGAGCTTAGGGCACCCCGACACGGATAGGTTAGGTTCCTTTAAACCCTGCAGACAGAAATAGGTGTCGCCGAGGCTAATAAATTCAGTTACCAAAACAAAAACTCTATATGTCAGTTTAAATTTAAAACAAAGCTCCCAACTGATTATTAAGCCGCTACTTTCTACTTAAAATTATGTTTCGTTGTAGCTGCCAACCTAATATTTTAATCCCAAATTCAGATTAATTTGTCGCCGCGTTAAATACATGTAATTTTCTTTGAACCAACTTACGCGGTCTAAATGTACCCTGGTCTTTGAACACCAAAAGCGTCCTACGAAACAACTTTATTATAATATCACAGAGCCTTCCTCTGCCTCTGTTTTGGTACCGCTACTGGGTGAGCAGCTGGGTGAGCTAACGACGCACGGCTGCCGAGGGGCGGGAGAAGCTTCGTGAACGAGTGATGAGACTAATCTTAAAAAAAATCGAGGTTAATCCAAATAAGGGACACAGTTATATAACCAAAATAAAATTATATTTAATGATCATTACAGATAATTATTACAAAATATTAAAATTATGCATAATAACAAAATGTCGCTTATATCAAATGAACCTATGTATGAAAACATTCACACCCTTATAAACTAAAAGGCTTATAATCAAAATGACTCTTATAATCGTTGTATAGTAATAGAAATATTGCACATTTATTAAAACTAAATATTGCTACTATGATGTGGTCAGCTTTGTAGTATTCCTTTTGAAAACCACCAGACATGCATGCGAGAGTGTAGTGGGATGTCGGTCGGCAGCATGGTGTGCTACGGCAGGGCGTGGAGGAATAAGCTCTATGCAGCAGGGGCTATGGTTGTGTGCTGCGTGTCAGCAGGTTGACACGTTGTCGTCGTCGTCCCCGTGCGGAGCGCGCGCGTGCGGCGTGCGCGCCCACTGCACAATCACGACACCTCCACCTTCTCGCGCGCCTTGCGCAGGATGCTCTGCAGCTCCGACGCCGACGTCGTCTTGTACTGTAACACCACGTCACACGTCCTTATACTAACAGCTCACTTAACTAAGCCTCGTGTGCATACAACCAACAACGAACACAGGACAAGAACGGACTTTTCAACTTTATAATAATACAGTGTGAGTCTTCACAATGTGCACATGTCGAAATGAGAGAAACTATGCTTCATTTTATCGAAAGAAAAAATGTGTCGCTGTTTTGGCCCCTGTGTAAATACAACCCCCTACCAACCCCGTGTGAACAAAGTTTTAAACTGAACGATCTATCACGATGAAAAAGATGGCGTTTATAACTCAACCACACAATTTCCTATCAATTGTTAAAGAAAGGCTTTGCACACGGCTACTTACCAAAGTTTTGGTTCATTTATATAAAAAAAAAAAACCGTCGACAATATTAAGCATAGTTTCCCTCATTACGATATGAGCACATTATGAAGATTCACACTGTAAGTATAAAATTAATAGATAAAGGAAGAACCAATGAGGCACTGTCATTTCAATTCATGACAATGACAATGTTGTTTCATTTAAGAGCGTTTACGTCTATCGTGCGAAGTCAAGTTTAGGTAATTCAATGCATTTTTTACGCACACAGAAGTGCGCGTGCCTGTGTGCATAGCGCTGGCGCGTTCTCTTGCGCTATAGTCAAACTAACCCACTATGATCCGTTCGAGTGCAATTGTTGTAGAAAAATTTAATTTGAATTTGAACGTATACGGATTACGAAACTACGAGTGCATAAAATAAGTATTTAATAATATATTGCAAGTATAGCTATAATTATGATTAATATTAAAGTCGTATTTTAGTTATTATTGATTTGTGATTGATTAATAAATATTTCTTATTCTATTCAAATAAATCACTTTATACGGATTTACTTATGTTTATTTTATATTATATTTTAACCTGACGTGATGTTCCTCTTAGTGACACCTCTTATGAGGGAAATACAATAGGTTGGCGTTAACTTTAAAAACAATTTATGTTCTTATTTACAAAAAAAAAATAATAATAATAAGTAAAACTTTTCATAAATAAAATTCGTAGGTCAAAAATAGGGTAAATATTTGTTGTCACTAAAAATATTGTAAGTCATCAAAAATAATAATAAAAAAATTTAATCATCAAAGTACTAAGATTTTTCAATCACACTATAAACGTCCGCTATCCTTCTAAGGTCAACTCAGGTCAGTCAGAGCGCCGAGCGACGTGTCCTCTCTCTAGAAAGCCTCGCGGCGGACTGGTTTGAAATTGCTCGCGCGCAATGATTTATAGTAGTTTTCAAATGTTTATAGAAAAATAATCACTGTAAATTAGTTGAAATTTTAAATTGGATGTTTTAAAGCATATGTTCTTCTATTATATTAAGCTATTATTATATTAAATTAAGTAAGATATATCGGTGAAAAAATCATTTTAATTCCTTAATATTTCACATTATTTGAACTTTAATTTCTTATAGAAAGATACCTAAATCAAAAAATGTTTTCCTCCAACTATTTTCCTTAGGATCTTAGCAATTGGTTAAAAATAAAAACTAATTAGGTTTACCAGTGGTTTCCTATAATAAGAGCTTCGAAACTGACGCTGAAAGGGAAATAAAGAAAACCTCTGTTGACTTATCTTGATAGAATTTACCAATACTCTATTAATTGAAATATTTTTTTCTCCAACTATTGAGACAACGAAATTTCCTAAAGTTATTAGTAATTATCATTTTTGTAAAATAAAGGTTTGATGGTATTAAAGGGTTTGAAAAGTACTGTTTTGGAGTCAAACAGCGCATGGACGGCGTAAACGCTCTTAAGCATCATTATTGGTACCTACGAGAGTTAGATTTTATCATTAAACGACTGAAACGGTATCCGATGTTAACAGACTGATTTGAGATAAGTCTAAGATGGCAACCCATTTGGACATCTTTTTGTCAGATCATCTTGTAGGATTAGATTTAACCAAAGTTTTGGAGGGTTTCTTATTACAACGTTGTGAGGCCAAAACCAAATTAAAAATAAACTCTGCATACTTGAGGTTTGGTGATAGGTACCTACAGAAAATGAGAAAATTGGTAGCAGAGAGGAACCTTCTAGAAAATGTTTGCTGTGAGAATTAGAGAGATAATGTTAAGTTTCGTTAAAATGTTCAATTGTGAAGTAAGCAGCTTCCCGGTGTGGCGTGTACGGCGTAGTATTCCCGGAATGTGTGGAGCTTGCGGGTGTGCCTCACCGTAGAGCCGGCGACTCACCCCCGAGACGTTCCTCTGCACCAGGATCTGGCTGTAGAGGCGCTTGCCCTCGTCCGCGCCCAGCGCCTTCTCCAGCTGCGAGCGCGTCAGGCCGAACAGCTGGTGGCCGGGCATACGAAGCGCGCGCTGCGTCGCCGCGCTGAAGCCCTTCGCCTCCAGCCACTCCGCCACCTCGTCTGGGTTCGACTTCTGCAAGTGGGAAATTAACGTTGCCAATACGAAGTCTGTTTACGTTTTGCGAGGTGTTGTCACCTTGCAGCACTAACCTACTATATTATAGTTACTAGTCGAGTCTGTTAAATAAAATATACTTGAAACAGCTGTAAATTAATTTATCTCACGTCCAAAGCATTGGATTTGCGACGATAGTAATATGTTGATGCCGAGAACTGAGGCAGCGGCGAGTCAATTCAAAATCGAAAAACAAAAATGAAGGAAGAGTGTAAAGACCGATCGTGAAGCCAATAAAATAATGAATATTGTGGCGCGACTGTGACTCTCCATTGAGCTGATTGATTTGTGATGATTGATTGTGTCACACTGTTGTGTCACAAGTTGTATTGTGCTTGCACATCGTTCGTACAGTTAGACGGAACCCGTATCCCGTTCGACACTACTGTTCGAGTGTAGTGTGGTGGTGAGGGCGAGGGGGGGGAGGGGGTGCGCACCTGGTCGATGAAGATGTCGGGCGTCTTCTTGATGTCGAGCATCTTCTTGCGCGCCTGGATGGCCGGCAGCACCAGCTTCAGCTCCTCGTGCAGGTCGCCGCTGCCGCTTATCAGCGACTTGTTCGCTGCGGACAGTCGCGTCAGGCAAGTCAGAGAACCGCACTGAATAACTTAACAGTGCCGATCACTCAAACTCATACAAAAATGCCTACCATTTCACCGAGCGCCGTATGAGAAAGTGAGATGCACCCAATTATTATTCCTGCCGAATTTTTTTTAGCAGTCCTTCGGAAAAAGGTACTTACAAAAAAAAAACCGACTTCCAAAAAAAACACAAAAAAAGTGGAAAATAACTTTACTTTCGGAAGTCGGTGACTATTGTTTGTTTCATTGACTTTTTTGCCACCGACTTCCGAAAGTAAAGTTATTTTCCACTTTTTAGTGTTTTTTTTGGAAGTCGGTTTTTTTTTGCAAAAAAGTTTTTATTTTACCCTTTTTAACCGACTTCAAAAAAAGGAGGAGGTTCTCAATTCGGTTTTAGTTATCGTATCACACACAAATCCTTGTCAAGTATCAATTTCGCAATTTCTTTTACTTGGATGACATTTTTTCCAGTTATTTTGATTTCAAAACCAAACTGCTGAACCGATTTTGATGAAATTTCTATGGGACCAATAGGGAAGTAAATCCATTCAGATAAAAGAAGAATTTTTCAAATCGGTTCATAAATGACGGAGATATGAGGTAACAAAAACAAAAAAAAAAAAAACATAAAAACCGATTTGAGAACGTCCTCCTTTTTTGAAGTCGGTTAAAAAACAATTAATATAACACATAGCATCACGGCTGTAATCCTCGAAGGGTTAGGCAGAGGTGTAGGTATCTAAAAGTACCTACACCCACATTTCGCCAGTTATGTTTAAGTCCCGTGTAATACGGGGCGAACTTTTGCCAGCAACCGGGCACAAATCCAGACTCCGTTACTGCTTCAGAGAAATTCCTGATGAAAAAACCCAATAACACTTTGCCCGACCAAATAAAAGTAGCCTAAGTTACTCCTGAGATTATTATAAAAAAAAAAAAAAAAAAAATGCATTCTGTAAAATGCTGTTATTTTGAAATTACAAACAGACGCTTCAATCTTATGTATTTGTTTAATTGTATTTTTTATTTGAAAGTTTTGATAAATTATTTTACAGTTTTCATAAGCTTAATGCAATTTTTGTACGCTCAAAGTAGTGTTGAATAAAAAATTAGTGTTAAAATATGAAACTTTGTAGGTTTATAAGTTTCAAAGATTTTTTTTACTGTTTTCATGTATACTTCTGTTCGATAATATGTTCAATTCTTATGTTTGATATAGGTACTGCTTATTTTTTGATGTTTAACTCCAAATAGTGAGGTTATCAACTTTCTTCGTTTGCATGGAAGAATAATCGGCATGTGTAGCCATAAGGGCGTGTCAGTTATGTGTGAAGTATACTCACACTTCATGGTGTCGGTGGTGCGCGGCGGCGCAGGCGCAGGCAGGGGCGCGGGGGGCGCGGCCTGCGGAGGCGGGGGCGGCGGCGGCGGGGGCGCGGGCGGCGGCGCGGACCGCTCTGTAACATTGTCACACTTGTACGACACGCTCCTCAGGTATCACACGCTCATTATGTTCAAGGTTTTCAAAAAATGACATATACAATAGATAAACTGTTAAAGAGAGAGTTCTCTTTAACAGTTTATCTATACATATAAAATTACTTTTAGTTTAATAATTATAGAATCTATCTTTCCTTTTTATAAACTTTTGGACTGAAATCGAATCAGCTAAACCAAAATTTAAAATATGCAAAACAAAGACTGGACGACGGCAAAGGGTCTGTGCAGACATGCCTGTTTCGAAGTGTTGAGTGGCACAATGTAATCATATTGAAACAACTGAAGTAAGTGGACAGTGTACTAAACAAAAGTGATTATTGCGGGGACAATGAACGGTGGCGGAATAGTAGACAAGACAGACTTTCAGTTTCGGCGTTAGAGAATATAATAGGTATAATATCCTTATTTACTAAATAGGACACAACAAAGAAGCACACTTACCATGATAAGGTTACACACACACACACACACACACGAATACAACAATTATGAAAGCAAAGCACACACACACAGACACACCGGCGAGTGTTTGTGTTATCGATGCAGCTCGACGCCCGCGCCGCCGGGAGCTTGTAATAATCAATTCGCTGATTATTTATGTTCCTCGGGACGGGAGGGGATCACTAACAGACCAACATCTAGTTTGTATAAAAATGAATTTTAATAGTAAAGTAGGTACAAATATGGAACTATCTAGACGGCGGAGTGGGCGCCCCGCCCGCGCCCCGCGCCCCGCGCCCCCTCCGCTCACAATATATTAATAGTATGAAAATATACCCATATTATTTGTTTCATTTACATCGTATCTAGCTTTAGCTATATTATTTTATTTGTATATATTTTGTGATTACTCACAATCTAATAATTTATAAGACATACATATTTAATGGATACTAGCGCGTCGCACGCTCGGTACAGAGTGAAGCTGCGAGCTTGTTGACGTATACATTTACAAAGTAAATAATTTAAATCAGACTTGTATGATATGCGTGGCGGCCGACGTCCCTCCACACGCACGCCACACGCCTGCCATACACACGCCACGCCACACTGACGTCACGAACACAGACGACTATTGCTTAATACGCTACACTGGCGCGATGGCGGTACAGCCTCCGGACCACATCACTCGTCAGTGTGAGACCAACATCAGCCGCGTCCCACACGCACGGGGGTGCTCCGGGGCGTCTGGTAAACATACGAACACGAGTCAAGCGCACACACACACACGCGCGCGGCCGGGGGGCACCTAGCGCACACGCCCCCACACACACACCCCCCGTCGGCCGACGTGCGCACGCGGCCGAGTGCGCGCGCCGGGCGACCGGTGTCGGCCGTCAGGCGCCCGGAGTGTGTGTGTGGTCTGCGCGCTAGAAGTATCGGAACTCGCCCTTCTTGCCGAGGCGCTCGCGGCGCACCCAGTCGGCGGCGCCCGCGCCCCCCGGCCCCGCGCCGCCCTGCCCCCCGCCCCCCGCCGGCCCCTGGCCCCCATGGCCCCCGTGGCCCGCATGGCCCCCAGCGCCCCTACCCGCCGGGCCCGTGGGGCTGCTGCCGCCAGAGCCGCGTCCACCTGCTCCCTCCTGGAACAGAAACAATGAAAATATTTTACGGAACATTCATCTGCGTATTTTCATGGAGATAGGATTATGACCAGTGTTAGCTGTTAGTCCTAGTTACTGCTCTGACAGCAGTCACGTTTTAGAGAGGTCCCATCAGTCATTGGGCTAAGCGGTCACCAATGACGGACGGCCCGCTCACTCCGCGGAAACGTTTAGAAGTCTACTGTAACGGCTTGTAGGTGTCCTCTGATCCCCGACAGTACCGCCTCATGAAGGTTTCACCTCAAAACAAAACACGAGTCACTGGTATGGCAGGTACCTGGTAGTGCGTGTAGATGGGGTTGGGGTAGAGGTGCGGCGAGGCGGGCGGCGAGGCGGCCGGCGCCACGATGGTGTGCGGCACGTGCGCGCTCACGCCGCGCCGGTTGCGCGCCTTCCACCACTTGCGCGAGTCGTCCAGCACCTGGCCACAGTTCACAAATGCTTTTAAGGAAACAAATATTTTGAAAAACGGGCCTCTTGACAAAGCAGGCCAATGACTGCGCTGTGATGGATTCTGCAAGCGTTCTCCGACAGTCGTTTCTCCTTTGGACTGATCACCGACAGGACGTTTCGTTTTTGAGAGATTCGTCGATAGAACGTTTCACCTAAAAGCTACGAGCTCGCTACAAAGACATGAAGAAAGACAATGTTTTAATGTAAGACCGCCTTTACTTTTAATGAATGGTATTTATCTATCACCTACCCATATTCTTCTATTTCAAACATTGGGGAAATATAAAAACAAAAGATTAAACTGTCGGAGAACGCTTGCAGAATCGCTGTGATGTGTGCTGAACTGCTGACTTGACGGTACGTACCTCGAGGTACTCGCCGCGCACGACGGTGAGCTCCTTGTCGTTGTTGGCGGTGCGCGGGTACGTGACGCGCACCACGCGACCGCCGCGCGCCATCACGCCGCGCGCCCACGCCTCACCCAGGTCGTCTGCAATCACACGCAAACTAACTGTACTCGCTGCTCGTTCCTCCAACATTCCGGAAGTCACTCGTACTGTTGTACTGTCACGGAGTCGCTCAATAAGTCAGAAAGTCGAAGCGTCGACGGTCTGTTTGAGTGCATGACTGGGGTGTCGATGTAAATGATAGTGTCACGTACCGTCGTCCCGGTCGGCGCGGTAGGCCTGCTCCCGGTCCGGCGAAGAGGCCGCGCTCGAGTCCTCGCGCCCCATGCCGCGCATGTTCCTGTCCACAACAGCACCACACTATAACTATGACTGTAACAGGCTAACAGAAGAGCTCTAGGTGGAACTCGATGTAACCCACTCAGAACATTGTGCTGATGGATGTATTAAATAGTAAACGGGACATGGAGGTATTTAAAGTAAAGTTGCAACCTTAAAAACTAGTATTTAAAATAAAAAAAACTTGTTAAAAAGTTGGAACCTGGACCTCCAACATCTCCGTAACTAGAACTAGAAGGTGTCGTCCCAGCTGGTCCAGAACAAAACAAATATCGCAATGAGGGGGAGAACAAGTGTCATTCGGCTTCGTCGAGGGTCTACTTACACCCTCTATGTGCTTACACCCTCTATGTGCTTACACCCTCTATGTGCTTACACCCTCTATGTGCTTACACCCTCTATGTGCTTTAATTACAAAATGAGTACTTATGAGGATTGCGAACTGGAACTGAACTGTTAACCTTTTTACAGGAAGGGCAAGTCAGGGCAAGCGATCAAGTGAATGCTGTGGTTACCTAGGGTAGGGCGCGAACTGTTCGGCGTAGAGGTCGGGCTCGTCGCGCTCGTAGCGCTCGTAGCTGGCGGGCTCGGCCGGCGCCAGCTCGGCGCGCCCCACCGAGCTGCGCCGCGGAGACGACCTGCCCACACGCACCCCACACGTACACAACACGCACACAACACGCACACGACTCAACAAACAGTTAAAGCGAATTACTAAAACTTAAAGTGACTATAAGCTTTAAAACAAATGATCTGAACGATGGTTTAACAACTTGTGGTATACACAAAAAAAGAACTAAACATACACTACAATACAAAAGACGGAATCACTATGAACTGGCGTAAGGTTCACACATTTGGACGTGACTACAAGTAACATTCAATGAATTATACATAAATAGGCAATATGAACATAAGTGGAGACATACCTGCGCAGTGGCTGGTCGTCCACCTGGTAGTCGGGGCTCCAGCCGTCCATGAACACGGGCTGGTATGGCGGGATGGTCGTCTTCCATTGCTCCCTGGCGACACAAGCACACTAGTTGTAGTCTCGCATTAACAGCGATACAATGTGTTAAAAATAGACGGTGTTTTTTTTCCATTTGTAACTAGCTGTTGCCAAATAATTTAAAAAATATTAAGTACTTCCCTATTTGAATCAGATTTTGTAAACAATTTCATGGGTTTTTTTTCATCCTGTTTCTTAAATAAAACTAAATTACTCCTTAGAACATCAGCTATCTGCCAGTAAAAGTCCCGTTCAAAATCGGTCCAGCCGTTTCGGAGATTAGCCGGAACAAACAGACAGACCAAAAGACAGATACAATTAATAAAATGTCTTTTTACTATAGAAAGAAAGAAAAAGAAAAGATTGAAGCATTATACATATACATGATAGGTAGGACTAGTACATCACATGTACGAGTAGGTACGGTCTTCAGTCGTGTTGTCAGCGCCGCCGCCCGCGCCGCCTACTAATACTATTCCGAATTCCAAAGTATTAGACACGACTTTTCCTTGTAATAAAAGATAAGCTACGAATTAACTACTTGTTTTCTGTAAGTAGTTTGTTTACTATTCAACTAGTACTACTGCATTTTTTTAGACCAAGCCGGGATAGCTTTATAATGCACGTCTCACAAGATCTCATTTGTGGGGCCTCAACATCAGCTGTAACAGTCGGTGCGTATCGTGATATGTATGAAGAGAGCCACAGATCTTTAAATGAAGCCTGCATACATATGTACATGTATAATTTACATAATATCAAAATAATAAATAATATATAATTTAAATATAGTTGATAAGGTTATCTGCTGCTTAATATTACGTATCCGATGGTACCTGTTTATCGACGGTCAACCACGGAATTTAATACAGCGTGGATTATCTGCCGACGCGATGGCCAAGGATTACAGCCCGGCGTTACTCGTAAAACAGATACGCGGCGATATCATGATAAACTAACATTCACTCTTTATTGGATGATTTTCCAGCCGCGGGCCACCATTATAATTAGTTTGAAACACTGACCAGCTGATTTAGAGATACCTTCATGGGTGAATCGACAGACAGAGGATAGCCTGGGGGAGACCTCATTGTGGGTACCTTGGTATGAGCCAGGCGTCGCCCAGCGAGTGCCAGAGCTCGGTCTCCTTGCTGGTGACGCAGTTGGCGAGCAGGTTGAGCGCGTCACGCGTGAGCAGCGGCTGCACCACGCGCGCCGGCAACCGCCCGTCCGCCGCGTCCTGCGCCGCGTCCACGATCAGCGCCAGCGGCGTGAAAAGGAAGTGCACCAGTTCGGGCGCGTTGGGGTCGTGGATGTGCGCGCGCAGCCGCGCCAGCAGGTTGAATGACAGCTTGAACTTCTGTAGCACGTCCACGAAGTCGCGCTCGGGCGGCGGCCGCGTGCGCAGCGCCAGCATGCCTTCGCCCGCGTTCGCGCCGCCGCTACCTGGGGACGGGGTACGTGCGTGACAGACAGTGATGTGACCACAGACTTGCTTTATTTCACTGATATAACTCCATACTACAGTGACATAAATTAGTTTGGCGAAACCTTGCTTACTAAGCGATCAGTTCGCAAGGATGCTGCTGGTGGTTATACCTGTGCCCCTCCGGCCGCCACGCGAGCGCCGGCGCCGCTCCAGCTCGCGCTGCGCCGCGGCCGCGTGCTGCAGCCGCGCGATGAACTTCTCGATGTCGTCGAAACAGCGGTTGAGGATCGCGATGTCCTGCTCGTACAGACGCTCGGAGCCCGTGGACGACGCGTCATCGCGGTCGCCGCCCGAGCCACCGCGCTCGCCGCGCCCCAACTGCGCTGACATTTGCTGCAAACACACACAAGCTGTTTAGCAAGTTGTTCATCATCATATCGGTGCCTCAGGATGCGCTCGCGTGTTTTGTTTTCTCGCGGACTGGTGCACATGTTCCAGAATGACAGGGTTTCATCGTGCATCTGCAAGGTCACACAAACAGGTAGCAAGGAGGCAGGTGAGAGGCGGGGGAGGGCGGTACAGAGGTCACTCACACTGAGCACGGCCTCCCATTGCTTCTCCGTGTATGTGTTGTAGAGGCGCGCCATGTCGCTGCCGCAGCCGTCCTGCGCCGAGTGAGAGCCGCGGGGCCGCACCGTGCGCTTATCGCGCTGATAACGCGCTGACAAGAGTTAATCAGCGCCGAGGTCCTCCAAACACAACACCACTAGTGCCATTCAGAAACCATTTCAGACACAGCAAGTTGACAACACCTCGTCGCGCCGCGCCAGCGAGGTGCGGGTCGAACACTAATGAGTATTCTGCATCAAAATGCTACCTTTCACCTTTGAAATTGAAGTAAATGTTTCTATTCTCGTTCAGGGTAATAATCATCGAACTTGTTTTCAAGTTCTGTATCTGATAGATAGTACTCTGTGATAAGATAATATAACAATTATGCGTATGATTCAACTAGAAATATGTCCATGCTTGCATATTCATGTTCGAATGACGCATTCTTGTTCATTTATTGTCTTCCGTGTGTCGGCACTAAGAAGGCAGTACAGTCCTAGGTAACGGTTTGCTTCAGTTCCAATTGTAACAGGAATGTCGAGCCGAATCTCACTCGATCTCACAGGGGAGGGAGGGGCGTCTCGGCAATTATCACGTTTTTTTCACGCAATAAACAGTGTAAAATTGCGTGAAATCTGGGTTTAAGTAAACATGTTTCTCCACTAAAATATGGCTAATTCCTACACAATAATATTGAATA
Source organism: Standfussiana lucernea (assembly GCA_964057025.1). Classification (NCBI taxonomy): domain Eukaryota; kingdom Metazoa; phylum Arthropoda; class Insecta; order Lepidoptera; family Noctuidae; genus Standfussiana; species Standfussiana lucernea. The sequence continues at coordinate 12,603,654 of OZ059809.1, forward strand.
CTAAACATTCAATGAAAATCATTAAGCAAATTTGGTCTTTAAGGTTCCGTTGCCAAATGGCAAAACCGGCGAATGAAGTGACCGCTTCTTTTTAAACTAATCTAACGCAATCGAGCACAGATTAACGTATTTACACTTAACTACGCAATTTGGTGGGGGGGAAAAAACACTTAAAAATGGAAACATACTTTCGGAAGACGGTGCCAAAAGGTCCGTGAAACAAACAAAAGTCACTAACTTCCGAAAGTAAAGTTATTTTCCACTTACTTGAGTTCGAACCCAAGACAGACACACATCTCTGATTTTCGGAATCATGTGCGTATTGTATAATTTTCATGTGCGTATTTTAGGAAAACATCGTGAGGAAACCAGCGTGCTGGAGAGATATTTCTCGACGGCATGTAAAGCCAAGTCAGAGGCTAATGGCGGCATAAAAACTCCGACACCAGGTTAGGCACTAACCACACGATAAAGAAGATTGTAACTAGAACTTATTGGCACATCCTCCATATAGACGACGAAGTCACTCATAAAGTACCGAAGCAAAGTTAATATTTATGTGGGACCACCGCGAGAGCCTCTTCTACCAAATGAACATATAATCAATTAATCGGATCGGAGTAATTAACTAATGGCGGAGAAATCAGTGAACATGGTGGAATACAAAACATCCTCCTTTTTTAGAAGTCTGTTAAAATAGAAGTTCAAGCTTACCAAATTCCGCCCAAGCTGTATACCTACTACTTGGTCGAATACTTCTTGTCAAAAGATAGAACGTGTCCCAGATGAACCTAATGATTAACCGTCTCCAGGCGCTCATTTCATAACAGGCTAACACAGAGTCGTCCGGGATGCCTGAATCACTTTTGTCGTAGACACGGCCGTAGGCAGACGGGTGGGGGGTTTTGAACCCTAACCCCCCAAATCTAGCACAACAAACCAAGCTATCCGAGGCAGAATGCAAAAGTTTTTGAGCTTGCTTCGCTCGCCAATACGTCCTATGCTTTCTCGATTATTGAAAAGAAGATTTATTTTTTAAAAGAAGTTACCTCTATTCTAATTTCTGGATATTACAAAAAGAACCTAATTTATCCATCTATTTTAATAATTATAAATAGGCAGAATAAGTCTTATTTCTCTTACACTAAAGAAACCCTATCGAATTCGAGGTGATTGGTAAAATTTTCAAGGTCGCTGCGATCGCTCTTCAGTCCCTGTTTTGTTTTTGACGGACTTGTTCGTACAACTCTACAAAGTTAATCATAGTAATCTATATCTATACTAATATTATAAAGAGGTAACATTTGTTTGTAAGTTTGTATGGAGGGGGTAATCTCCGGAAGTAATGAACCAATTTTAAAAATTGTTTCACTGGTAGAAAGCTACATTATTTGTGAGTGCTATAGGCTATAAATTATAAAGATATCATGATATTAGCCGAACTATCTCAATTTTTGTCTAGCCAGGCGGAAAAAATAGCTCTTACAACAGAGTTATTTGCATGCGCTGCCTTAACAGTTGTATATAATTGAAAACAATGTATGGCAACCTGGTCCGCTTTGAATAGTTCTACAAAAAAATCTGTGACACCATATTTCTATCTTTTATGTTTTAGCAGATATAGTAGCTTTTATGTGTTAAAAAAAGTATTTTTCGACGTACTTACCTTTGGACGATTTTTAAACAACAAAATATTAAACCTTATCGAAAAAAATATTATTATGATCACAAGAACATCATAGAGAATCGATTTGCCCCAAACAGTATGTCAATTGGTTAAATAGTTTCGAAGATAATATAAAATTACTAAATCGCAAAATGCCGCTGTCCATTCACGAACCGCATTAGAACATGCTTTGTACGGACGTTTTGTCCATTTACCCATAGATGGCGTTGTGCAATTACGTCATCTTTCTGAATCGCGGTGTTAAGATCTTGAAAATCATCAGCGCCTCTCGAGGAATAGAGAAAATATTTCGAAAGCAACGCGCTGGGGCATCTAGCTCCGAGCGTTCACAGCGGTTTGCTAACCAAAGCTGGAGAACATTGCAGGTCCGTGCTCGGGAATCTAGCGCTGAACGTGCGCAGCGTCTCAGTGATTTAAGGCAGCATGTCTCTGCAACAAGGGATAGGGAGTCTAGCGCTGAGCGCTCGCAGAGGCTCGCTAGCCAAAGCGCGAGAACATCGCAGGCCCGGTGTAGTGGATGCAATGGACAGTTATATGTTGGCTTATCTCGGGTTGGAACTCTTGAAAGACAATATATTTTGGTACCAAATAATAGCATTACATATAATATAGTATACAGAGAAGTTTTGAATAATTAAATTTAACATAATTTATTCAATCATAATCATTTCATTTACTCATTTGAAACCCGGTAATATAGCCAAAGTGGCATGCAAATACAATACATACATACATGCAATAAAAACAAAACCCTCCTTTTGGCAGTCAGGAAATAAATCATAGCACTCAGTACTAACCGAACCACACTCATAATTTCATCACAAGTTAAAATGTTTACCGCCCAACGAAGTGGGCACGGGTCCAGCTAGTATATAATGAAAAATAAAACCGACTTCAAAAACACAAAAAAAGTGAAAAATTACTTTAACTTCAGAAATCGGTGACTTTTGTTTTATTGATACGGTTTTGCGATTTCTAGTTGTTAACAAGTAAAAATGGAAAAATAAAAAACTTTTTATTTTTCATTTATTTTTAATATTTGTACAGGATATTTCCTGTAATAGTAGTAGTAGGTAATAGTCAAGGCTTATCCCCATTACAATGGAACTTAGCATCATACCTGTGGAAATGTGGGTGTACTGTACACATCTACGTACCCCCTCAGAGCATACAGGCGCGATGTTATGTTATGAACTGGTGTAAACAATAGACAGACATGAGATTTCAGCAATCCCAGTACATTTGCTATTATTTATTGAGGAGTTCCGTTGCCTATCTCCGAATCTCTCCATCAGATCTTCACCAAATAGAAATGGAACCACACCGAGAAAGTACTCTTCCAAAAACTATCCAAATCGCTTTAAGTGTGCCTATAAAATTTGAAGAGTTCTCTCTATTTCTCCAGGATTCCATCATCAGATCCTGACTTGAAGATCATGGGACCACCTGGGAAGTATACCCTTTCAAAAAAAAAAACCAAATCGGTCCAGCCATCTTTGAGTAATCGGGGAACATACATAAAAAAAAATCAAAAAAATGGTTCCGACGAATTAAGAACCTCCTCCTTTTTGAATTCGGAAAAATGAATCCCTATTTTCTTTGGTCACGGCATCACGCGTGAACGGCTGGACAGATTTCGCTAATTCTTTTTTTGTTGTGTTTGTTATTAACAGGAGAAGGTTCATATCAAAAAAAAAAATTAAGAAAGTTGAGATAGTAGTAGATAGGTAGTAGGTAGGTAGTAGGAGGGCAGTAGGTAGGCAGTAGGTAGGCAGTAGGTAGGCAGTAGGTAGGCAGTAGGTAGGCAGTAGGTAGGCAGTAGGTAGGCAGTAGGTAGGCACTAGGCAGTAGGTAGGCAGTAGGTAGGCAGTAGGCAACGCAACGCATGCAGGGGGCAGCTAGTCATAGTATAAATTGACAAACGAAATCCTAATATGGAGAAGTAGTGGGGGTGGAATTTTTCGGGCTGTTTTCGTGTGAAGCTGAAGATGCACCCCCTGGAAATTATCCTGCCGTTGCCCCTAATCATGATGTTGAGGTCAATCCAGAGACCTTTGTCCAGCGCTTTATCTCCCTGGATAAGTACCTATCTAGCATTTAATTAATTTGTTTATTTGTCTAATAAGTGAAAGATTGATTTAAAAATCAGTTGGCGTTCCTCTGGAGGAGGTTATCTGTGCTCTGCGGCCTACTCCAGGTGCGCTGCCTAGCAGTAAGTTCGTTGATTACAATTACCACTAATTCGTGTGTTATGGTTTCAATGCGCCGCCGCTGCGCGCCGCCTCTGTACTTGTGATGCAAGCGAGGCTATCGTTATCGGCGCCGCCGACCGATACGATAGCGCGATAAGTCGTAGATGTAATCGCGCATATTTCTAGAACTGACATTGTTCTCTGATGACGCATCGTCTATTTACAACGTTGCGTTGCCCCAAAATTGCCGGCCTGTGTGTTACCGTGGCCGGCGCTTGACTCACTCCTGAGACCGTCGCGCCGCGGAGATTGAGTAGGGGGCATTCGCTGTTTGCGCTACATGTCATCGTTTATGAAATGGACCTCTCGCTTTTACATTTCTATAAATTGTATATTCTCAAATCCATTCTCTTCATCTTTCAGCCTAACATGTTCGGCTTTTCGCGCCTGTCAGACCGTGTGGTTTGATATGATATCCCTAAACAAACCGACTGTCTGTCTCCGTCCACACTGTGATGATCTCATTAACATAAATGTCATTCCTTTCTTCACTTTCTTTGGCTCCGTATTGCGTTATACTAATGGAATGCCACTATCCGACATTAAAAAACTCTAATAGGTTACAATAAAAGTGCAATCACATAAAATTACAGACCTGATCAATACAATATATGAACTAATAAATAATTATTTTGTTATTATGAAACAGCGGTTTCATAATGAAACAATAATTATTTACATTACTAGCGAGTAATGTGCTCGTTATTAAATAGTTTTATGTGGAAATACTTGCTTATTGTGCTAATCATTGTGACGTACCTACTATCGCATTACTTGTGGAAATAATATTTGGGAACATAGACTTAAATTAATGTACAAACCACGAGAAATGTAAGTATAGTATAGGGGTGGTGGGGTAAGCGTAGGGCTTCCCCTGTTCCTCGTAGCCGGTTACCAGGCTACAGACTTGTGCCATCGCGGTGGTGGCATCGCGGCTACGCGTCCCAACACTAGGACGAAGGGGCTAGCTTAGCTGGATCGGACCACTGACTGCCAGCACAGTCGAAGGTGCGTGGCAGCAGGCGGCTGGGGTCAGGGCGCGTGGAGTGCTGTCTCTTAGGACACTGCTGGTACATACCTGCCTGCGCGGCCGCTCGGCTTCATTCTCCCTCTCGCGCTCTCGCTCCCTCTCGATGATGAAGTCGCGCCCCCCGTCGCCCGCTCCGCCTCCGCTCACTCCCCTGTACGCACACACACACAAACATGTTAAAAATGTTTCAGCAGAGCGCTCATGACGTGCTAGATTTGAAGGAAATAAAGCTCCATAGCCCTTTACTTAAAACCAAATAAAAGCCTTCAAACTATGCACTTGATAGGTTATTTTCAAACTGATACCAATTTATGATTAACCTTTCAGTTTAACAGCACATCCAAACGATACATTGCCAACTATGTACTAACGGGTACCCGTCACACTCAGCACAGTACTTCTTCCGGATCATCGTTGCTGTTGTAAACACCAAGATTGGTACTCTGAGACAGATACATCAGTCACTCTTAATACCAAACTTATTGACTAAGATCGTAAATCATTATTTTTGATCTACGTGATCTGATAGTGGTAGTAACTGCTGAACTCTACAGCACGCCAGCCTGACATTACGAGAAGGGATTATATATATATTTCACAGCACCAAACACAAGGACCGATACATTGAACCTTGCACCACAATCTTATCACTATCTAAATCCAGAGCTGAAGGCATCTCCTACTCGCCAGGCTGGGTACAGCTGGGTACAGCTGGGTACGGCTGCGTACGGCTGGGTGCAGCTGGACGAGCGACATGTGAGGAGTAGTGAGGGGCAGTACCAGGAGTAGGCGGCCACGGGCAACGCGATCTTGTGCTTGATGTAGATCATCCGAGGACCGAGCCGGACTGAGACGCGCTTGTACGCAAGATACGCGCAGATAACATGGACCGCTCTCCAGATACCACTGCCGCAGATAAAGGCAGTTATCGCGACGCGGCAGATGCTTTGTGTTTTAGAATATGTGTCGTGACAAGCACACGTGTCACAACAATTGTGTGTGACGTGGCATCGGCTGCCAAGAACAACGCAGCAGCGACAGACGAACGTCTGTCACATCAGTCTTTGTTGACCCATCGTGTTGAAGGTACGGAGACGATTGTGAAGGATACGGAAGTGGACGAAACTTTAGCGCAACATGCACTTGACATTAAAAGGTAAATTTTAAAGTAGACTGTGAAGAAAACAAGTTAAGAATGTGTATGTTATCAAAAGATCGTGTTGTGTCTCTGATCATAGAAGACCTTACAAGCTGGCCTAACGATTAACGTCCCAGAATTGACTGACTGACTGGTGTTCTGGTTAGGACTACGGGTTAGTAACAAGTTGTGGCCTCACTTCAGCACGTTGAGCTCCTCGACGAGCGCCTGTGCGCTGACGTCGTGGCACTGGAAGATGTGCAGCTCCCGGCGCGGCGCGCCTGCGCCCCCCGCGCCCGACACGCCGCCCGCGCTGCGCACGGACCCCGCGCCCGCGCCCCCCGCACCCTCGCCCTCCGCCGCCGCGCCCACCACGAAGGCCAGCACGTTGTTGTACAGCTCGGCGGGCTCGGGCGAAGTGAACGCCGTCGGCGAGTGCACCCACGACGCAGGGAAGCGCTCCATTATTGACTACGGACAGATATAACGCCTTTAACCACCTCACACATATTTTTGAAGCACATACACTGCCGGCCAGCTCCTTAGACACGAGCTTGGTTCCTGCTTGCCCGAAACAGCTTGGCACTGTGTGGCCACAATATATTTTTATGCCTTGCAGGGATATACATGCTTAGTTTTTAAGATGATCAAAGCAAACCACGACGACACAGCTGATGGTTATAATGTTAGAGAGAGACGCCACATACCCCTGTCTCATAGTCCATAACCAGCACCCACTGCCCCTCTAGGCACAATTGCATCTTTTGGCTCCATATTCCTGCAAACAATCAAACTAAATCAGCTAATTGCATCTTAGACCCACGGCTTTACGTGCATTCCAAAGTACACATTCATCAGGGGTGCCACATTTCCAACTTCGGGCCACTAAATACTGAGAAATCGCTAATGGAAACATAGTAAAACTTTGCCCGACCCGGGTATTGAACCCCGAACCTAAAGGTCAGCAATCGCGCTTGCGACCATGAGACTAACGCGGCAGTTAATTATAACAATATGGCTTAGACAGCACACGTGGCTTACCATGACGCATGACGTCTTAAGGCATTATTGTTTTAATCTTATTCCAGAGTGGGAAAGAGATGGCGCTAAGAGTTCTCTATAGCTCCGTCTCTTTCCCACACTGGAGTGCCATAAAAACAATAACTCTTTAAGATGTCATGGTAACCCCCCCTGTTTAGTACACCCATATTTCACAGTGGATCTATGTTAAGCGGAGAGCTTATTGACATTAACGAGCATAAATTCATACTCTGTTAGAATTTATTGTGATAACCCTTGTTTTTATTTGATATATATATATATTCGACCTGGAAATCGAGCTTAGGACCAATGTTCATCATCCGAGGATGATGTACTGATCTGAAGCTCAGTAAAGACCGCACATCAGGCGGTGTGTCCAGGCCTGTACGGCTCAGTCACAGCAACAAGCACACTCACTACTGACCGTTGGTCTTCTCCAGCTGCAGCAGGCGGCGCATGCCGTCGGCGGGGTACACGATGCCGGTCTCGCGCGTCACCGTGAACGTGGCCAGGTGCTCCAGCACGTACACGCTGCGCTCCCCCTCGCCCCCGCTGCCGCCGCCGCCGCCCCCGCCGCCGCCCCGCAGCCCCGCCAGCTCGTCGAACTCGTCGAGCGCGCGCTGCGCCTCGCCGCGCGAGCGCGTCGTGCCGCCGCCACGCGTTCCCATGCCTGTCTCGCGCGCAGCTCACTCACGCGCTGCCACACCCGCTCATCACGCCCGGACCCACTCGCTGCCACACAGTAGCTAGATCAACCTGCATGTGGACAAAAGAACAACACGTTATTACACTTGAAGAAGAAAACAATTTGTAACTTTAGTTGGAGTAAAGTGGTGCGAAGTCGCGATATGGTGGACGTTACTCAATCCGCCAAGATGTCCATCACAGTGAGTCCTTAAATTGTAGAAGAATACGCGCACGAACGCGCACATTCTCCGCTATGTCCGCTATGTCGCTATGTTCGTGAGGAGGGTACACAGTGTGTCGAGTACGCCTGCGGCCTCCGAGAGGACGATTTCTCCGAGCGAGAGTGGTCGCCTCGACAGGCGACACGCATCCATAACGTGCACACACTACGCTCTCAACTGTGCCTCTTTGCAACGTGCGGTGCAGTTTCTGACACCATATCCCGCGGGTGTTGCCTTGCACTTCTGACCAGTCACACCCTCGCAGTCTCGCTCTGTACTACACCATATCCATCGCTTTCCGTTAAGCGAGATCGAGGTCAAGAGTACTCAAGAGCGGATGTGGCTATGACCCTACACATCACGACCATACAATATTACTCGGGAAGAAGTTTCCAACTCAGAGCAGAAGCTGAGGATCAATTGAGATACAACTTTACCATTTGAAACATAACATGTCAGCTGTATGCTATGAATATATATATATATATTTTTTATACAATAGTCACGGCTGTTTGCCACCTGCAACAACTTTCTTTATGAAGCTAGTTTACGTTTCAGTCCTCATCTAAGAGTCGCGGGTTTGATGCCCGTATGAAACACTCGTCTAACAGCGACGATTCATCATACCTTGTCCTTTCTCGAAAATTTGAGATTTGGTTTGTTGCCCTGTAACCCTCTGCTGTGTCAGTTAACTAACCGGGCAACTACTTGACCACCTCTCGTTTGATATTGAGATAATATAATTGAAGCCAAGGTCACACCTACTTGCGTGTTGATTGGAACTACATATTTATAATAAGATAAGGTTGGGGAGCGATTAGAGCGGCCATTGTTAATGAGAGTGGTACCTGCACACACACACACACACACACACACACACACACAACACAAGCGCGCCCGCGGTATCAGTTATCGCGCCAGCTATGCGGACGCTTGATATCGCAGATAGTGCGCATCGCGCAATCCTCCGCGGACCCTTCACCAACAGCTGGCAATAGTGACTCTGAACGAATTCTGAGATCGTAGAACCGTACCAGACTCCCAAGATCACTTCCAACAGTTGGCGCTACGTGTTAGTGCGACGTGTCTCACTCTGACACTGAACTAGTCAGCCCACTGCTGGCTGGCCGCCATCACAGTGTGTGTTAGTGTGTGTTTTAAAAAAAAACAGGCATCAATCTTATACAACTACATTCACCTATACACATCTAAACTCACATACATACACAGCTACACTTGCACAAACACACACACCCCGCACCTTTATAGATACTCCCTTTTCTTTGTTATTAGTATTCATTTAAACTCCATTTACTTTTTCCCCAACGTTTTCTTATTCTGAAAATAAATTGTACTAGTCTAGTTTATTTTTACAAAAGTGCACATTGTTCATTTGGATGCGATTATTATATTATCCATAATGGATGGATGGATGACCCCTATAACACAGGTTTTACTTTGCATGGGGGTCATTGATCATTTATTTGCTATTTTTACGCTTAAATTAAGTTACACCCTGTTATTCTGTGTACTTTTTTTATGTCAATTAAAATATTCTTATTCATGTCATCGTCGAATAAATAGAAATAAACCGTAAATGTTTTTTTTTAAGTCTACAAACCTTATTTTTCAGAATTTTTCACGACTTAATTTAGAAATTAGAAAGGGGAAGGACAATATTTTTACGGATTTGGAAGCAAATATCTCATCAACTATTGAGTTGAAAAAAAAGTGTTTTAGGAACCTTGATATAATTTTTCAAGAACTGTCGATAAACACCCCACCCGCACATTTATAATCATTGAATTTTTTTCAACTCTCTTTACATGTATGGAGAGCCACCCTTATTTTTATTTTTTTCATAAGTAAACATCATTTTTGTGTAGCGGTTTGTAGAAGACACCTACCTTCCAAATTTCAACTGTGTCGCGCTTATAGTCTCGGAATAAAATGGCTGTGACATACGGACGGACAGACAGACAGACAGACAGACGGGCTGACCTAATTTATAAGGCTTCCGCTTTTGCCATTTGCCAAAAATAAAAACAGCTGGTCCATACATTTCGACCGTGTAGGTATTCTACTATTGTATGAAACAGCTGTTTTTTTTTAAATACCGAAGAAATAATTCTATGTAGGTTCAGAATGATGTACTGAGTATGTGGTTAAATGTTATGTAAAATATGTAGCTTTAATTCCGTGAAAAAGATCCAGGTCTGGATGCAGGGGGTCTACTCTTTAAGTTCGTCAACGAAGATACGGGCCCGTACGAAAGTAGATCGAAACTTCGAAATGAACCCTACGCCCTATTATTTTTGGATTCACGAGTTTTGAAAATACATCGGGAGTAGGGACAACTGTCCAATCGTGTTGTCATTCGTTTTTAGTTCGGGTCCCTCACTAATCGTATGTCCGTAAGTGATACGGAGTAGGAAACGCCCGTATCTTCGGCCGAAACTATGGGATTCGTGCTTAGTGAGTAGACTTCTAGCACCGCCCTCCCGCCCGCATAAATATGCACATACAGGAAAAGCAATACATAATAGCTAGCATGCCATACACCCAAGCCTCACCTCACACAAGCGACCTCAGGAGATGTGTTGACTCGACGGCCGCTCGGGCGCGAATGAGCCAACGTGACGTTTGTGTCCTTCTACCCGTAATCATGCGTAATAAAGGAGAAGGAATTAGATCTGATTGGCCATTGAACAGTGTGTTGCTATTATTATTATGTTTTAAAATCTCTAATTGTTCCAACACACATTGTATGTATTATTGTCGTACATATTTCACACAACATTTAATGTCATGGATTTGCGCAAAGAAACGCCTGATTCTATAACTTATCTTGAGTAAATGGTTACCATTATCGCGTCAGTGTCCCTTCCACGTCGTATTCGATGTGCTATTCGTTGAAGCAAAAAAAAGATTTTCCACAGATCGCACGCGAGACAGGCTAATGTATACATAGTTGCCCATGGGAGAAGAACTCTTTTCGAAAGTCTCTCTCTCCTACCAGAGAAAATGTTTGTCCCTGAGACAAGTCCCAGGGACAAACATTTCCACTGGTAAAATTAATAGGCGATCGTCATTTTCTACTGAAAATTCTCCAATACGACGTATTTCGGCTGGGCTCGCCTTGAACATATGTTAAGAAAGTTGTGATCTTCCTCTTTTAGGCATAGTTTACTGTCTCAAAATAAATGTAAGTAAAAATCATTTTAGCACTGCTTTCCCCGTCGTAACTTTTAAACAAAAGGTCCGATTCAAATAATTTAAAGTGTAATTTACATGTATGTACATAATCAACCTTAATGATCAAACCATTTAAATGGATAATAATTAATGTTATTATACCAATTTCACCACCATTCGATTCCACCCGTGTTTAGATTAAGTAAATAATTTGAACAAAAAACGGTCATTGTGACTTAACCATAACAGTTAGGCATATACCCTTATGAATTTTTTATAGGTACTTTAATCATGTAGTACATAACTTTTATGTATCATCAATAGTTTTCTCAGCGCACGCCAAATAATAAATTTTGCTACTTTGGGTTACATTATTAAAATTTTCTTAAGGAACTCAATTTTTTTTTTTAAATGCATTATAGCCTCTGTTACTTCCTGATAATATAGCTTTCTATTCGTGAAAAAAAGATTAAAATCGGTCCAGTAGTTTCGGAGCCCATTCGGTACAAACAAACAACAAAATCTTTCCTCTTAATAATATTAGTGTATATGTAGATAAATAGAATAGACAGACAGCTGACACCTTTTCCATCGATATTGAGCGGTACCCACCACTCACTCGCCTACTTGTCCCTTGCTTCACCCACTGACAACCAAAGGACTACAAGTTACGTCTGAAAATAACAACTTCTTAGACGTATCTTGTATTAATTTAGCTTTTTAGTCCATTGCAAAGAGTATATTAATAATAAGGGAGAAGAGAGCCGTCTTCTGCCATTTCGAAGCATACTGATTCGAAACGCCGTCTGAATTTCTTAACGGGAACTAAGGCTCTATAGGTAGCCATAGGTAGATAGGAATGTATGCATGTACGAGTATACCTTCTTCTCACGTATGTAGGTCAATATTTGTTTAGTTAATTATAGGTGGTCATTCAAATTTTCCTGATTTTTTGCAAATAGCAGCTGTGTCGTATGTTGATCATAATGCGATTTGCGGATCTAATGATGATACATTTATAAAACACGATCATTAAAATGTTATAATTGCAAAAGCTGTTATAGATATTTTAAGGATCGTGATTCACTATGTAAACGAGCTATAATTATAATCGCGAATTGCATTTTGATCGACATACTCGTACGATGTGAACATATTAATATCCAGGTAGTAATCCAAACCGGACGGAGGAGGAACTCAACTCCACGTCTGATGTAGATAAAACACCCAAATACCAATAATTAAACACAAAATGGACACACGAAACACAAAAAAGCACAGTCGCAAGTTGCGGCGACCATTATTTGATGTAGCCAGAATATGTTAGGTATACAATAAGAATTTCAGCTTCGAAATAAAAATGTGGTATTTTGATGAAAAATTTAACAATTATTCTCTGGAAAAATACTGTAAATTAAATTAGAGCACTAAATTATTTGTTTTTCTTTTTTGCATCAAAATTGGGATCAGAGACATCTATCAATAGTTTCACTGTTAAAAAATGTAGATGGCGACTCTTTCTTCACTGAAGTTGTGCCTATTCTAACTGTCTCCCCCCTGGTCCATTGCCTTCGCCGGAGCCTAGTTAAGCAGACGGACAAGACTGACAGGAGATGCCATCATAAAAGCGCATGTGAGCTTAAAATGAATACCTACAAGAATGCAATATTTAAAAGGTACCAAAAACACAACAGTTTCAATCCGGGAACTACAGGGAACGTGCAAGTGCACGCGTTGATGTCTTTAGTACGAGCGAGTTGCGCAGCGCTGCGGGGCCCGGGACCCGCGCCCTCAGCTCACTGGACCCTCGCTACGTACTTGACGTACTCTGTTCTAGCCAGTGTATAAACAGTTAAGTGACTGTGATATCCACAGATATAATAAATACAGGTGATATCGATAACGTGACGATGCACTCGAGATAGTGCGTTGTGCTTGCCGTGCGTTCTGTAATAGTATTGACTACGAGTATTACAAGCGAGACTAATGAGATGCTCCGCGCAGGCGGAGTGTGAGTGTGACTCAGGACAGGACACGTCACGTCACCGCGCAGGCACGCTAAACACTCTCCTCGTGTTTCATCGAAGAAAGATTAAATTATTTTAAACGCCGATGCTGATAAATCCCAATTGAAAACACCTAAAAACACTGCCCGACCTGAGGATCTGACCCGCAGGATCCGCGCTCGGTAGTCCTGTTTGTGACCACAAGATCATCGCGGTACTTTAAATTCGGAGTATATGGTATTTTAATTCCTTTCATATTCCACTGGTATTCACAAGCTATGTGGGATTTTACTAAACGTTGCCGATAGCACAGAAGGTGTATCGGCGATAACAGCTATATTGTAGGAGTACGTATGTAGTGCGCGTGCAGGATGTCAACTTACCCTACTACACTCACCGTCACGTCAGTTTGCATGCGCGCGCTGTGTGTGACCATGACGTCATTCAACTCAACTACTCATGTGTGGGTAAGGGAGCGTGGCACACAGGATGATAGTACAACGGTCTTACAACTTAGTACGTCTGTCTGTAAATGCCTGTGTTTGAAGACTCGCCTCCAGCTACGTGGCTCCTCAACAGGTGCGCAGTTGCGTACTACACCTCCGCCTATTCCTGCTGGGAGTGTCGCGAGTGTCTCTCGCGCATATGTGACACGCTACGCTCGATATTGATGACTTTACGTTACTGGAGAGACCGGGGGGGGGGGGGCTGACTATTGCCTACTGCGACCAGCCATTGCAGTATAAAACTTCCATGCGTAATAATCAACCGTCGCATTTTTGCTGAATCGGCATTTAATTAAATTATTATTTTAGCGTTATTTGATCGATACAAAATGTCCTTTATATGTTTTTCAGTATTAAAGATATATGACGAATATTTGCCCCGATCAGCCAAGTGCAGTGCCACTTTATGACCAATAGTATTCGTTTCACTTCTGCATCGATCTTCGTTTACCAATCCAGATGATATGCACTTCATTTTACACAAAGCTCACGGATTGGACTGATACCACACAATAATAACAATCAGATGTAATTATAGTTTTCCGAGCTTCGAGGGCAGCATCGGAGCCGGCCGCAGCACCCGGCTGTGTGCTGGCTGCTTAGTTTGCGGCGCGTGTCCCCTGCAAGCTGTCGTGAAAGTTCCCACGCCGGACACATACATTAGAGAGTGCTACCGGCTCGCCGCTGACTCATGACTGGATTCGCATGCAGATTATTGACACATCATGACGCCTGTGTGTGTCTGAGGGGCACCCAGAGGTATACGCGCATTTCGCCAGTTGCGTTGTTGACTATTTTGGTTTTGACAATAGTGTCATTAAATGAAATTAATGAACAATTTCAACTGTCATTTGAACCGTGAGTGTGGATCCCGTTTTGTCTTCTCGAAAGCATAGCTGATGCTGAGGTTATAATTCTTCTTGTTCCTTCTTTAACGCCACGACCAATCGGTGATTTTAGTAGCACGCAGTTAGCAGAGGTGGACATTGTTTATAAAATACCTGTCTGACGAAATGCTAACCGCGTCATGAACTTTCGATAAACTGTCATGAAACATTAATTAATGACTATAATGTAAGTCTTCCGATACGTCGCGTTTCATTCATCTCTCACGCTCGAGCGCGGACTCAGTGGCTGCATGTGCGCTGCCCCCCGTCCCCCGGCCCCCGGCCCCCGGCCCCCGCCACGAGCACACACTACTATATACCTGCCACGATAGGTACCTACCACATATACCGGTACCGGCGCGCCGCGCTCTTCGCATACCTCAAGCTTTACGTAATCGGATGTTTTTTGTACGTAATCAAATATTCTAGTCGTAGTAGCTATCTTATAATTGCGAGAGCTATTTATAAAGTATCACGCTGGGTGGGTCCCCGCCATGCGCCGCCCGCAGCCTGACGAGGATATCGACGTGAGGATTCCTTCCAGAACAACATCACTAACAAGTCATAACATCGCTGCTCAGCTACACAAACACCTCTGTCAACCACAGACTGGCTGCAACTGACTGGATGCTGTAGTGTGCGGCGCTCAATATCAAGCATATCGTTGCATACCTCTGCATAAACCTTCCCGGAGCCCTTTAAGTATTATTTATACGTACAACACAATGTAGATGATACTACAACCTCCACCTCAACTGTCGTGTCCTAGGTCAGGACAGGACAGGATCAATCATTTCGCCCATGTCGGTAGTTTCGGTACCGATTGCTAATATCCCCGTGAGTGACGTCACTGCCACCCCCCCTCCCTGCCACACCGCCACCCTGCCACACCGCCTGCGCCCTCGTTGGAATGTCACCTAATCACTCATTACACTACACTGGCCGCCGCGGCCGTCCACTGCGCGTCGTTATTTAATCATCAGCTACATTCGCAACACGCACACAGAGTCCGTCAGCTGCACTACGTTACGACACACAATACTATGCATGCACTAGTGACTGTGGCGATGGCGACCTGCGAGTGTACGACTATATGCCACAATCAGCACACAGCATTTTGTCGAGCGATGCTAAGTAAGGGGAATCTCACACTAACACCTACTATACTATCTATAGTCAAGTTAAAGTAATTCCTTGAGCTTAATCAAATTTTTTTTACGCAATAGACAAGAATTTAAACGAAGTAAGAACCGTAAAAGAAAGCAAAGGTAAGAATTCCAACTTTTTACAGTTCTAACTTCAAGCTATTACTAAACTAAATACGCATTTTAAATAGTGACATTTACTCTAGTAAACACTTTGACTTGTTTATGGACGGGTGTTAAAGTGTTCGTACGCGTTCGGTTGTAGAGTCCATTACAAATAGATCTCCGACTAGACAACAACGCAGCATAGTAGGAAAGCCTTTGTATCAGATAGCATGTATGCGTAGAACAAGCATCGGCAATCATGTAGCAGCCCCACTTGACCACTCGTTCAACGTAAGTGGAGGTCAGTCACATTCACACGCAGTACATTGTGCAATGAATATCGTAATGAATCATCATCTAACATAGTTGTGGAAGGTGAGTAGCTCGCTCGGCAGAGTGCGGTCGCCTGCAGTCTGCCTTGACTGACCGTATTGTACCACTCAGTGGCTGCCGACAATCGACCGTACGACAAATTACTATGTACTGGCGCGCCGCCCCGACCCTGCTCGCGTCAGTAATTTAGGAACCAATGCATCGCAACTTGAAAACCTTCCCGAAGAAATCCTCTAAAAACGATGGAAACTGTGTCCCAATCCACTAAGATATAATAATAACAAAGGTTATCAAATAACCGGTGTTGTCCTACTCGACTTATCAGCTCTAACAGACGATCAAATCTTATAGGTACACACTCTGAGTGAAATGTTACTGAACCGGCCATCAACTGCCTTGGCCCACCTGGAAGACTGTAAACCGATTGCGAGGCCAGGTGGGCCGCTGCAGGGACAATATGGTCCTGTGTCGGTATACTGATGAGGCAGGGTGCGACTGCAGAGTCTCATCGCAATCCGTGGCTTACCTCCTGTCCTTCGCTTTGTGCAACTCCACCTGCACTTTAATCCCACCAACAACAATACTTTATTATAACATACATGACTTGATCCTGCAGCCAGGATCATCTCCTCACATTAATAGCGCGGATACTAAAATTTGTATACGCGTCTGTTCGGGAGCTTTAGATCACTCTCGGCCACCTGTACAATCTCGTCGGCGAACAGCATACACCGGGGAGCCTTTTCTTGTACGTCCGACGTAAGAGCGTCCCTTATCACCAGCTAGGCGGCTGAGAGCCGACCCTTGGTGCAAGCCAACATACACATCTACAGCCTTGCGATGAAATACGTATAGATCCCACACGTAGTTGGCCATCCCAGCTACTCATGGATTGTGACTTGTGACCCTGTCGTTATAGTCATGGAAATGTGATGATTATGTTCTTCTTTTACACACTTTGTCTACATCTCTTTTTTTAGTATCTCCTTTCGCAGGTTTGCTGGAAGAGATTTCATTAGAAATAAGCAATACCTTTGTACTCTCTTTTCTGTTCCTTTCTTGATTTCTGTATTTAGTGTGTACATAAATTGTTAAATAAATAAATAAATTATGACATGTTGTCTTCATTGTTTGCATTTCAAGATATTCTTCGCATTTATTCGTTTAATTATTGTTGTTCTTTTATTCTGCATCTATAGTCTAGTTAGGAGCTCGTGGCTAAATAATAGCAGCCGCTCGTGTCGATCGTCAGGTTAAGCTGCACTTGCCTGGGTTGGTCCGTGGATGGGTGACCAGCAATTACATACCGAGTTTCCTCCATGCCTCGGAAATCACGTTAAGCCGTTGGTCTCGGCTGTCATTTGTAGATCTTTGACAGTCGTTATAGGTAGTCAGTGGCCCGAAAGTCTGACAACCAGTCTTAACAAAGGGTATCGTATTACCCAGTACGAACTGAGTTGTGGAGGTCAGATAGACAGTCGCTCCATGTAAAATACAGGTATTCAGCTACATCCGGTTAGACTAGAAGCCGACTCCAACATAGTTGGGACAAGGTTAGGCAGATGATGATCTATTGTCTAGTTTGTTTATCCTGAGAAAGAAATTAATCTTTGTATGATTCGCTAGTCTTTCGTAGGCGAGTCTTCAGATCTAGATGTTTTTAGTAAAGTAACCACTGTGACAGCCGCATACATAGTGCGGTCAACTGATTCGAGTACCGGCTTGCTCCTACATTCTTGATATTGGCTGGCTTCATGCTGGTCTGCTCGTACACCGCTTTTGCTATTTCCGTTTCCACTATCTTTCCAATGTTTACCCTCTCGCCTCCAAATATTAAAGTGAAAGTTGATAATTGGGAAAATGCGGCGAGTGGCGGCAGTGGCGGCGAGCGGCTCACTACACGTCACTATGCCAGCGACACGAGCGAGCTCACATCAATTAACATCATTACAATACGGTGATCGGTATACAGTTCTTGTTTAAAAGTTCCTTGATTCACAAACGACCAGGACAGCACTGCTTGTCGGTCTTTTCCAGACTGTACTTCGGTGAGTGTGCCCAAGAGCTCCACGAGCTTATTCCACAATCTTCTTTCTTCCATCGGGAGTCCAGAGGTACAGGTAAAAAAAAAAAAAAAACTTGTCGATATTCCACTCATTCGCACTAAGCGCTTTGCTGCATCTTTTATTATGAGCACAGCCAAGCAGTGGAATTCCCTGCCTGCGTCGGTGTTCCCGGAGTTCCTATAACCCGAATCTATTTAAGTCGCGAGTTAATACGACGACGTCGACCTCATCTCTGTCCTCCGGACAAGATTGAGTAGAAAAGGAGTAGGCCCATTTAATAAATAAAAACCTTTACCGGATTTCAGAATAGACTACCTTTAGTTCCTCTTCATTCTGTTTAAGAAAATAATATTACTTTGACAAGGTCCAGCAGACAGGCAAGATATGCCAATGTCAAGGTGTTGATATTCTTTTAAATGGAGCGATCGACTGCATGTATGATATCAACCGGATTCGCTGGAACAGTTGATTAATGCGCCATTACACACTCGTGCAGTGATAACTGATAACGAAACGAATGACCAGTATAGTGAAACTTGTTAATTATGTGCTTACACAAAATTATTCAATCCAGTCATATTTGCTAACGTATAGTGTTCAGACAGCTGATTAATTATTTTTTGAATCTCGATCGTGAATCAGAGCTGCAAAACCTGGAAATCAGTTGTCAGATTCATTCCTGTAATAGTTGACCAGGCCAACTCTGCCGACATCACCTAGATATTCCCGTCAGGCAAGCAAGAGCAAGCAAGGTGACAGTGGTCTTCCAGGCCGCGTTACCAGTCGTGGCGAGTACTGCATGCTGTGTGCTGTACGATGCACACAGATCCATCAATAACATCTCCTCGTTTCTCTTCAACGAAGCTCCGCTTCATATTATACCTGCAGTCTTTACCTTCACTTCTATAGTATACTGCACCGCAGGCAGGTGAGATTGTTATGATGCCTAATCTTAACTGATAAGTATAATATATGTCAATACTACGTTTTCGGGATAGCAGCGTTCTTATGGGACTCACGTATGTACATATATGTATGAGTATATCTTATCAGAACTGGCTTACTTAAACTTACTACACACAATTCGGTAGTAAGTTTCGTAACCAGCAAACAAAATATTCTCTTCTATGAGAGCGTGTCGTAGTTTTAACGGACCGCAGTTATGGATTGAAGCAACACTATCGTGGTGTTAATAATGCTGAGTGGTTGACGAGTTACCTCATGTACTTATGAATGGTGCTGAATGTACTTAATATTTATCGCTAATGTAATGTGTGTGTGCGCACACGTACAGGAAGTCCATACTGGCGGCTAACTGTACATCGAACGGGCACCGGGCACGTCCTCGTCGCTACCGTGTTGCGCACAGCTTACAGCAGCGCTCATGCTCCACCAGTCCAGCGTGCAGCGGAGCTCACTGCCAGTCGTTATCAGCGCTGCGTGCGCTGGCGCCGGCCGAGGGTCCGCGGAGCAACGACCGCGCGCCGGCAGATGCTCCCGCGCACCGCCATCTATCGGACACACCCGCCACAACGCACAATAACCGTTCACATAGTTTTCCTAGCGTTGCCTTCTTCTCGTTGCTTTGTTATGTTGACTCTTCGAACGCTAATTGAGGTGATGCAGCACCGTTTTGTTACACAAAAACACGATCTTAGTCCACGTCGCGACCGACAAACGTTCTCAATTGGAGTAGCTATTGTAGTGACAGACGCATAAGACGAGGAACATCGCTATCCTGCTGAGCCTCGAATCACCGCACAATTGAGGAAATGCAATTGAGGAGCGGCACATGACACACACACAGCAACGTCTCTACGGGAAAGCGGCGCGGCCTCGATCCCGAGCGGCGTGCGCGGGCGCCGGTTGTGACGTGTCGCCCCGAGGAGGGCCGCGCGCCCTCGCACCCCACCCCACCACCCTTGCACCCTCACCGCGCAGCTGCGCTGTACTCACCCCGGTCTGCGGCACTCGGGAACAAATCACAACGGCTTGGAACGTGAACTCGTGTGTTTCACTCGCGGCGATACTTGGCGCCTCAGCGGCGATTCGGTGTGTACTGGAGAGCGAGGCGGCGCGAGCACCCCGGCCCCCCACTCCTCCGTCACACCTGAGGCGAACCTCACAGGTGCGGGAAGGGGTGCGCGGGCGCGGGGGCAGGCGGAGGCTTCACGTTCGTGCAGGCAGCGCGGGGCGGCGCGCGGGCACCAGTCTCTGTCCGAGCGCGACGCGGAGCGCGCGTCATTCAAGCTGCGAAACATGTCCGCGAACGGGTCGGCGGCCACGGAGCCGCGGCTCTGCCACGTGCGGAAGACGCCAGACTTCGACGGCTACGGGTTCAACCTGCACGCCGAGAAGGGCAAGCCGGGCCAGTACATAGGCAAGGTGGACGACGGCTCGCCGGCCGAGGCGGCGGGCCTGAAGCGCGGCGACCGCATCCTCGAGGTGAACGGGCACAGCATCGCCGGCGAGACCCACAAGCAGGTTGTGGCGCGCATCAAGGAGCGGCCCGACGACGCCGAGCTGCTGGTGGCAGCGCCGGCGCCGGGCGAGCCCGTGCCCGACCTGGACGCGCCCGCGCCCGCGGACGCGCCAGATGCGCGCGCCGGCGACAGCCCGCCGCCAGAGCCGCCGCGGCTCAACCTGCGCATGTCGGCGGCCGAGATGCGCGCGCACCTCGCCGCCAAAAAGAAGATTGACCCCAAGAAAGTGCCGATGGACCTCAAGTCCAAGTTTGACATCGTCAAGAAACTGTGATGTGTGTGTAGTGCGGCCGTGAGCCGTGTTGTGGTGCGCGGCAGTGCGGGCTGGGCGCGGCTGCCGCTCCGCGCGGCGCTGTTGCCAGCCCGCGCGCTCGGCTCTGCTGAGACAGGAACAATGACATCGGAGGCAGCGCGAGCGCAGGTTGATCGCGCGCCGCCGCCACCCCGTGTTGTACAATTAATGTAAATTTTGTTTTACCACGTAAATTATGTAATATAATTTATAGCGTTCTATAGAAATTGCCATTGAATTGAATAAAGTGTTGTTGTATATATATTTACCTAGCCTAGGTACCTAACCGCAATAGATACGTTTTATAGTACATAGGAATGAAACACTGTGTGTAATTTATTTTACGAATTCAAATAATTTTGATTTTTAATAATTGATTATCTAAATGTGTAGCTAGAGTTACTCACGTACTCGATGTGTATATTGTTTAATTCTATTATCAATAAAATGTATTGAAAACCAATAACGATTTGTCAACACCACCAAGTCCCAAAGACGACGTCAGCGCGGCAAGCGACTTCCACAGTCGCTTCGTCCGCTCCGTTCAGTGTATCCGTTGTGTTGTGTGTGCTAGCAGGCGCAAGCCGCAAATGTATCGAGGCCACCTTGCGTGGGCTAGGCTCATTGCTACACATTAGTGTCATCAACGCCTGGCTAATAGTTTCGTACCCTTGCATGGTACAGACAACATGACACCTGTCGCTGTCCGCTAAACCTTCGGGCGGGAGGTCGTCACCGTCCGCGTCGGTGTGCTAGTTATCAGGTTGTCGCGAGGAAGATTACGGGCCGTATCTCACTCGTGCTAGTTACTGTACTGGCTCGGCGACTGGCTCGCAACTGTGCAAACATCACGCTCATGTCAAGTAATTGAACAAGGAGAGCGACTCAACTCGTACCTAACTTGTCTGAATCAGAATGTATGTCTAAATGTGCGTCTGTAACTATGATGATGAAGTGCAATACGTTTGTTTAGTTGGTCACATTTTATATTGTCATATAAACTGCTTAACATATAGTTGCGCCCCACGTCGCGGCGTCGTGGCGCGGCTGCCTCTAGTTGTGGATGATGCTCCTCCGGCTGCGGCCTCCTCCTCGGTAAACTAAACTTGGCGTTAGTCATGACTGTAGCCCGTGGGCTATATTTTGTTGTTTTTCTATTTGACAATGAGGTTGCGTATCTGCTACAGCCAACGTATCGACTTACATATGTATCGATGAGAATAATATAACAATTGTCAAGTTTAGTAATAAGGCATTTTAACAATTTAATAGTTAAAACAATTGCATGTTGTCTGGCAGCGACACCTCTGGGAAACATTATGATTGCCATACTGTGTTCCAACTTACGAACAAGTCTACCCTCCATGGTCGTGTGTAGTGCACACGTGTACAGAGGTACCTCTGCGTATATCATCATGGCCTATCGGCCCATGCTCCATGGGAACAACTGAATATGTCTGCGTCTATCGAACCTATTGTTTGTAGTTTGCGAGCCGTTCTTTCGCATTACTATGGAATTCTTGTAGTAGTTGGTAGGTACCTATCGAATTGCTCATTAGTGGTTTTTGGGGACAAAAATACATTAGAGCTATCTAATCTGTTATCATTCGTAATGTACTTTTAATTAAAATTGTGACAGGCTGACTCGCGCACGCCGCCCGGGACGACGACGCGACATTCAGCACTTGAGAATTATTTGGAAATTAATTAATAGTTATGAGAACTAATAGCTCACATGCTGAGGTGAACGTCACAAAGTGAATGCCAAACAAGCGGGTCTATCTCAGAAACGAACTGTCAAAATAACATCGCGAATAACACTAAAACAAAAACCATCCTCCGCACTGATCACAAAGGGATTGAGCAAGCAGTTTATTAATTATCCTTACACCGATTGCGTATTGCAGTAAATTGATTGCAGTCATGAAGGAACTGACGATAGAAATCCGGATGTCCGAACCGGGGAAAATTGAATGGATTGTTTTGTCGAGTAAGTTACGACACGGCGCAATACTGACCGGATCACCGGTATCACTATACGACATGTGCTCTGAACGCTAGCTGTTATTTAGAAACGGCAGCTGCTTCATAACATCTTAAATCATTTACCTACTAAAATTAGTCCCCGACAGCCATAGCCTATCTAAGCTATTTCGCTCAAATGCCACCACTTCCTAGTGTTGAAGCTGGGAATAAGTGGCACAACTCGTGTGTCTGCCTGTCAGCATCGTACAACAGCCTCCTGTGATCACCTGAGAAGATCAGCGAGTGTCGGTGTCAGCGCTCGCCGCTTAGCGCGCGTGACTCACGATGACTTCATCTCGACGTTTAGCGACGCGGACGCCGCTGTCTTGGGTGCACTGCAATACCAAATCGTACCAAATGTGTATGAATCCTGCGTCACTTACGAGTATAAGCTTGTAATCTATCTGATCTCATCGCATGGACAACAGATGAATAAGTACACCCAACCATACTCGGAATCATTTTCTTCCATTCGTTCTTCGTTGGTTATTCATCAAACAAGCAGACGGCTAACGCGGCCGCGCGGCCTGCCTGCCCCTGCAACCTGGTGGTAAGTGGTCACCGTCGCGACTCAGGCGTTACCAGAGACGTCGCACTCACACCTCACTGATGAGTGGCGGCAACCGCACTCAAGATGAATGTCTTATCATTGCACCAGCAGCCTCCCTCATACTAGAACACAGGAACGCTGCTTAGCGGCAGAACTACGTCGTTTGTTGCGTTTCGTCAATATTTTGATAGTAGGTATTGCAGTCAGTATGGTAAAATAGACGGAAATAGAAAACAATAAATAACATTATCCTTAGAAACAGACAATACGTAACGAAGCATTGTTAATGTAATGAATAGGTAGTTGTCGTAAACAAGTGACAAGCGGGTAAAGCAGTAACCTCGCCGTGAGTGACATTGTGTGGCGCACAATGCGGCGCGCGGCGGCGGCGGCGGCGGCGGCGTGATCTCACTGCGACCTCCAGCCGCCAGCGCATCACGCGGCGCGCGGCCCCTGAAGACTCCCAGGTAAAGCTATCCGGACACAGTTTCAGAGGGCTCTACTGTACGCATACCTAGTGGATTATTGTGCCTTATGCCCTCGTCATCAGTCACATCACTCGATACTCATATTCATATTTACATTATTTCTTTACTAGCTGTGCCCGCGGCTTCACTCACGTGATCGCATATTCTTTTGGCATTGTCAGGGTACATTACATGGGAACGTGAAGTCATAGTACATATTCCTAACATACATATATCCTCTACAAATAATATACTATTTAACTGAATTACTGTTAATTAAAACTAAAACCTGTTAGTATATCTTTGTTTGAAGTATTAAAGGAACTCATAGTCAATTTCTGGGGGGAATAAAAGATAAAGATAAAGATATTTTATTTGTTCAAAACATGCGTTTACATACAAATTGAGCATGCAAGATCTTAGTACAGTAGGGTAGGATAGGTCCGTACATATGTACATACATGTGTGTGAATCAATTTAGATTGCCATCGGCACGTTAAGAAGAAGTTTATGAACGAAAGCAAATACAGGCAACTTATGATCTATCCTGGGTCGTAAACACAACGGTTAATATCCTTAAAAATAAAAAATAAATTGCTCATTTGCAAATAGAGAAAGAAAAATACTTACACTACAGCGCAAGTACATGTAAAATTATCAGAATCAGTCCCTTATCTTTTTGAATTTTGAAGAAATCATCATCACCATTCTCAAATCAAATCAAATCAAATCATTTATTCGCATAGAATGTAGAATGTGATGTGTGTATGTGTGTCTCCTGCCCTTCTTCTATGGAAGAAAGTGATAGGGAAGTATGCTTCCCTATCACTTTATGGAGAAATTGTTGAAGAAAAATCGAAATGCAAAAGATATCGGTACAAAAAATAAAATGTAATCTCACAGTAGTTGTTGCGCCATTTTGGAAGTTCGGAACATCGTTTTGAATTTATACAATTTTAATATTGTTTATGGATAGATTTAGGTGGTTAATCAATCAAAATTTACGACCACATACTGTCGCGAGCGTAGTTTATTCTCGGATTATGTTAACACCGCAATTCAAATGCACAATGCCATCTATCGAGCACGGAGTTAAAATACTAAAATATAATGCATGGGAAGTGATCGAACAATCACTCTATATTATGTAGATTTTCAAAACAGCGCCATATAGAGTACCTTTTGCTATCATAACTTTTTGAAAAATTCGGGCACTCGATTTAAAAGTGATCTTGTGAGCACATTTATTCATTAGTACCATTTTGGTTCAATAGATGTCGTTGCATGTATCTTACCTAAGTAATGATGATCAATCAATCGATGATGATTGCTTCTTGATTTTTCGTATTGCAATGAAACAAAAACTAATACCTTCTCTAAGACGCACAATACTTGTGTATTGAAACTAACCACATTGGTTTTGTAATTTTCACGTGATAGGTACTTAAACAAACAAACATAGCCGCAGACCCACAGACTGCAGACATACAGACAAAGAGATAAACAGACAAACGGGCAAAAATTCTAAAAATAGTAGAAAGGGGTTTTATTTGTTGTGCTTTAACACCCCTACAATTTTTTTCTAAATATTTTCAATGTACAGAAACGCCACGTCTACAGATTTATTATACAGTATAGATTATTTGCATTAATTAATGTTTGAAGATCTTCCAATGACTATGCTTATGCTAAGGCGTAACTAAATTTATGTTCCGGGGACTGGACGGGGACACATACACACGCAATCAGGAATCAGGCCGATGGATGCATGGCGGTGAGAATGCTCCGCCGTTCGCGCTCTCGGTTCACACGCCGCCGCCGCGCCGGCACTTCGACACAGGTCACATGTGGAAACTGTGAAGTAGACGTGCGGAAATGTCGCACCTCCATATAGCGCTGCACTGTCGCTGGTTGTACTAGTGGATACTGTGCTGAGTTATCGGGCAGTGTTATTGGGTTTTTCTGTCATAAGCTAAGAAACAGCGCAGACTAGTTTGGGTTTATGCCTCGTTAAACGCTAATATATAACCATATAAATCTATTATATAATAAATATATACATATAAAAGCAAAAGGTCATCACGAAATATCAAAAACCGCTTGACGTATAAAGATGAAATTTGGCAGGGAGGTAGTTTAT
Source organism: Standfussiana lucernea (assembly GCA_964057025.1). Lineage (NCBI taxonomy): Eukaryota > Metazoa > Arthropoda > Insecta > Lepidoptera > Noctuidae > Standfussiana > Standfussiana lucernea. Next base: position 12,629,910 of record OZ059809.1, read on the forward strand.
AGTTAGTAGACGTCAGCTAAGAATTTTGCGACGGGGCCGGATTAAGGAGGTCTAAGGGCTCTCGCAAGTTTGTATGAAAGTTCTGATTTTTTTTGTACCTACCTGAAATTTAACAAGTCTAGAGTTTATGGGTTAAGGAGACATTAGCTAAGAAAGAATTTAGTGACAGCCTGGACTAAGTCAGGTCACAGGACATCATCTGGGTTAGGCCATAGCATGCTTTTAGTTATATCTTTTCTATAGTTGAATATATGAAAGCGTAATACAATTCACTGACTAATCGAAACATCTATCTGGACCTATTTATAGAACTATTAAACTTAGAAACTTGAAATCTAGCGAGTAAGTTCTTAATACGGTAGGTACTAAGAAACGATTTGTGGAAATTTCACACTCAAGTGGGGTTAAAGTTGGCATGGAATACTAGAGATAACAGACAAAAAAATGGAGTTAAGAACCTCCTGACAAAAAATCTTACTTTAGGCAAATCCCGAGCCTAACGCGTACGAAGTCGCGGGTAACAGCTAGTACCATATAAATGGGTCATTAATGCCACTGCCGAAGGTTTGATCTAATCAGTCTAGTCGAGTAGTACTGGTACTGAACGAACTCATTATTGTTTATTCTGACCGACGGAGAGTTCGACTGCGGCACCCTTTCGACCCTCGTGTGCACCTCCTGTGCAGGGCTCGGCAATTGCAGTGCAGTGTAAGGCGCGCTGCCCTTGCAAAAAGTGTTTGAGTCAATATTCACTACCAGTGGCACTCATGCACGCCCTGTGTCAGTATTTTCCTAAAGCTTGTGTCACGTCAACGCCCTAGTTCTGTCCTACAGTGTAGGCGTGAACGTGCTCGTGCTTCCAACCCAGGCCCTAGTTTCGGCACCGCCAAGGCACCCGCGCTCGCGCCAAGTCACCCGCGCCCGCGCCCGCTTCCGCACCCGCTCCCGCACCCGCGCCCGCGCCCTCTCCCGCACCGCGCCCGCGCTCGCTCTGCTCGCACCGCCACAAGACACGGTTGACTTACGGTGCTATCGACGCCACTCGCTGGTACAGTTGTGTATCCGGTGCCGCCCGGCGAGTTAGCTTTACGATCAAATTATTACTTAGTTATTAAGTATATTAAAAAGTGTAAAAAAATACTTTCAATGTTATTAAATTGGCTCTCTCACCATCTCGGAATAATCGATATCTGATAATATTTTGAAGTTGATTAGATTAAAGTCATCAAGAATGCCTCACTCATAGTCGTTTAGAATATTGTGCTTATTTAATGTAAATTATCATCAAGGAAAACCACTATTTATTATATACCTATCTACTTACATTGAGATGTTTCATTCTTCTTCTTCTTAGCGTGTCGATGACTATTCAAATTGAGTCAGCCCAAAATTTGGCGACAAGTTTGGCACTTTCAGTAGCGTCCATCAGCTCCTGTGATGTGCAAACAACAGGACAGGCAGGACACACAACAGGTTTTCCTTGCTTCGGCCAACCTGTGTCAGGAGTCTATTTAAAGACTTCCAGGTCAGCCAAGGCAACTCGTGTCCAGTTGGGAGATTTTCAGCAAGTGGCACAAGCTTTAGTCTTTACTTATAGCGTTTGCCAGCGAGCGGGGGACACACACTTTAAAAAGCAATTACGGCTTTTCAACCTTTGCGGCATGAGGATGTTGTTGTGGCTCTGCGAACTTCTGGTGGTGCTATGCCTGCCAGTGGACACAGCATCGGGTCGGTTTGAGGCACCCAGTAATAATCCGGCACCAAAATCTAGATGACGTGAATGATGCCCTACTTCAGGTCCATAATTGGTTCACAGCAAACAATTTAGTATTAAATGAAAAAAAGACTAAATGCATAAGATTTGCTTTACCGAATGTTAAAAGTGATGATCGTGAGATAGTATTGAATAAAGAGAAACTACATAGATTTCGTCGATAAAACGGTTTTCCTGGGGATTACGCTGGATTCGAGGCTACAATGGGGTTCTCATTTAACATCCCTTGCGGGGCGACTGAGTTCGGCAGCATATGCTGTTAGAAAAATTCGTCAATTCACTGATGTAGATACCGCAAGACTGGTCTATTTTAGTTACTTCCATAGTATAATGTCTTACGGCATTTTGTTATGGGGACGGGCTGCAGACATCGAGTCTATTTTTATTCTGCAAAAAAGAGCCATATACAGCCTCCGTGGGCGCGATTCTCTAAGGGAACTGTTTAAAGACATTAACATTATGACGGTACATAGCCAATACATTTATGAAAACATAATGGACGTTAGAAAAAATCTGCATCTTTTTTAAAAAAGAGGTGACAGACACAATTACAATACTAGAAATAGGGACCAATTAGTTCAGCCAGGCTTTAGACTCGCTAAAGTAGACTCATCTTTCATGGGGTACTGTTTGAGATGCTATAATAAAATTCCACAAAGTATTCTTGAACTTAATGAAACGAAATTTAAAACATGCATTAAACGCACACTGTGTAAGCAAGCATATTACAAGTTGGGCGATTATATCGCTGATAATAATGTTTGGCTCAATGCTGGTCCTGCTCCACAAGGACAGGGGCGCATAAATTGATAGCATTAAATAGTATTGTTGGGGCTGCAGAAGATTGTTCAACTGTCTTTGCATTGTTTAAATTCAATCTTTTTAGTATTATGTAGCCGCATAGCCTATATTGTGTGAGTACTATGTACTAGAAAGCTATCATTCACAGGAAACCTACTTTTTTTTTCTCGACTTGAATATGCCCTGGCGGTTGAGAGTATGTCATGCTCACTCAAATGTCTCGCTGATGGTGGCGTGTGTGTCGGGTCATTTAGTTTCCTTCAAAATGGTTGAGTTGAATGATGGCTGATCCATGCGTCATGTTCGTGAACGGGCGCTGTCAGTTGTGACTGGTCATCTCTTAGTTGCCACGGTTTATTTGAACTAATTATTTTGTTTTTTAATTGCCTTTTTTTGTACTGTGGATACTTTTAACGTACACGTCTTGCTACATCGTTCTCACATAATGTACCATCTCTACAAGAATGATGTATCCAAGATTTTTTGTAAAAACATTATAATTTAAAAGAGTGTCCACGGAGTTTCTTGCCCATTCTTCTCCATAGAGATCAAATCAAATCAAATCAAATCAAATCGTTTATTTGCGAGAAATACATTTTAAATAGGAAGATCTTACAGCCTAAAAGTTACTGTATTCTGCCTGCAAGCAAGCGTGCAAAAATTCAAAATATTAATGTCCATATAATTAGTACTTATCTATTATTTTACATTATTATTACACATTATCATTACATAATACAAAGGTCAAATATCAAACAATTAGGGAAATATTAATTATTAATAACGTTTTTTATAATTCATATACTCCTCAATGGTATAGAAGCAGTTCATTTGGAGCCACTCTGTTAACTTTGTTTTAAATAAATTACCCTCTAATAATTTTTATTCATTTGGCGTGTTGTTATAAATCGTTACACACATATTATGTACATTTTTTTTATAAATTTCTTTACGACAAGGTGGTTGGTATAATAGGTTGCGAAACTTAACCCTTTTTTGTCTTGGTAGAACCTCACTGCGTTGCATAAAGTAATTAAAGTATTTCTTTGTAAAAATACAGATGTCTCTTATATACATACAAGGTAATGGAAGAATTTTATGTTTGTGGAATAGAGGTTTACAGCTGTCTAGGAACCATGCCTTGTTGATAACCCGGATGCAACGTTTCTGAAGCTTGAAAATTCTGTCGGCATCGGTCGAATTACCCCACATTATTAATCCATAACTGAGCACTGAAGACACATAGCCATGGTAAGCCGAAAGGGCAGCCTCTACAGAAACATTCTGTCTTAATTTTTTTAATGCAAACACAAACCCATCAAGTTTCTGACAAATATACTCTACGTGACTTTTCCAATTTAAATGTTTATCTACATTAAGTCCTAAAAATTTTAATTCGTCTACTTGTTGTACTACTTCGTCTTTATAAATTATATCTAAAGCTAAAGGTTTAGTTCTATAAGAGTTAAATTCAAAAAGTTTTGTTTTACTAATGTTAATATTTAAGTTATTGTCTTCCATCCATCTTACTATATCTGATAGGGTCTTTTCAGCAACTGATTTATATGCGTTTTTATTCTGACAATTTAAATATGATGACTGTAGTATCATCTGCAAAAAGGATACATTTCTGCGAAATAGCTTCTGGAAGATCGTTTATGTAGATTAAGAAAAGTAAAGGGCCGAGAATGCTGCCCTGAGGCACACCACACCTATTTATTATTGCCAACGATTTAAATTTCTTTTTGGAATATATTTTGTCACATTTTTGTACAACTCTCGATATCTCTGTACACTGTTTCCTGTTTCTAAGATAGCTAGATATCCATTCATATGCTTTACCCCTTATGCCATAGTAGTCTAATTTTTGTAAGAGTTTAGAATGGTTTACAAAGTCAAAGGCCTTACTCATATCTAAAAATAAAGACACACCTGGATTACCATAATGCTTTCAGTTACAAGTTTAATCAAGTTAAATATTGCAAGAGCAGTTGAACTTCCCTTGCGGAATCCAAATTGCTCTTTGCATAATATCGCATGTGTTGATAAAAAGTTATTTAACCTAATAAGCATTGCCTTCTCCAAGATTTTTGATATTATGGGAACTATAGTGATAGGCCGATAGTTACTAGGGTCTGACTTATTTCCCTTTTTAAAAAGTGGTTTCACAATTGACATTTTTAACTGCTCAGGAAATATACCTTCTAGAAAAGATAAGGTTATAACATGAGCTAGTGGATGACATATCCAACTAGCACAAGCCTTCAAAATAAATGTGGCAATGTCATCATATCCACTAGTTTTGCTATTGTTTAGGGACATTATTATTTTGTACACTTCCGTTGCATCCACAGGATTTAGGAAAATAGTATCAAAATTGTTATTTTTATGATTGCGCTTAATATTATTACAATTTTCTGGCTGTTTAGATGTCAAATTAATAAAATAGTGATTAAATATATTACAAATGTCTACTGGATTTTTATATGTCACATTATTAAAATTTATTTCATCAATGCCATTTTTAAATAGATTTTTATTAGATATAGTTGAGGAGATTGCATTCCACGTCGCTTTACATTTATTCTTATCTTTTTGGATACGTCTTGTGTTTATGAGATTTTGTGCTCTCTGTACACAACGTTTGAACACATGATTATAACGTTTGTAGTTTTTCTCATTTTGTTTTTTGTTCTTTTTATTAGTTTTGTATTTTAGATATAGCTGACGTTCGCTGACGATCTACGCTTTGGAATGGGCAACTACAGTACTTTCACAGTTATTATGTCTTGTGACTGGGACTGTAGCTTCATTTTTTATTGCTGTCTTTGTTTCGACAATTCAAAAGTGCCTGTAATTGGCCTACTTGAAATAAATGCTTTGATTTTGATTTTTGATTTTGCACGTTTCATTCAGAGGTGTATCCACTTTTTGCATGGGCTGAGCGACTCCACACAGGGCACGCAAATTCACCTGAAGACAAAGGTAGCGCCAGCCCAGTAGTCCGCATGACGTCAGGCGAAGCACCCCACTTTGACGACACTAGTCGCTGCATAAGACTGTTGCGAGAGTGCGCCTTCTGATTAATGTTGTTGCAGTTTTTGCTGAATGTTAATGACCTGTCCAGAGTAACACCGACATATTTTGGGAAGTTGCTGTGCTCGATGGACATCCCAGCCCAAACGATGTTAAGTTTGCGGTTCGCCTCTCTATTGGGAAAAAAAATATGCACGACTGCGTTTTGCTCGGATTGGGCTTGAGTGAGTTAGTATGGTAGTGAGTGGTTAAGTCACGAAGAGCGTCTGATAAGTACCTACACCTGCACCTCTAGCTATTTCATTGGTTAGACCAATGAGTGAATCCTGAGTTAGAACTTAGAGTAGCTCTCATTTAGGTTGTCATGGTAAGGGCATATGATTTTCGGGTGACCACGGGGTGCATTTTTTAGATCAAAATTTCCATGTCGGAAGCGTTCAAATCGATAACAAGTCGTGTGTTCGTTTGTAGTGTTCACTACACATAATTAATGTTGCGAGCCGTTTGTGCGGCATTGCTACCGCGACGGAAATCGTATTCCATAATTACTCGTTTTTTTATCGTGTCCATATTGATGTAAAAGATACAAATGTAGTGAAAACAAAACACTAATATATAAACAAATAATTGAATTTGAAAATAGAATTCCATATGTTTTAAAGAAAATTCATTTGAATTTAGAATTTATTGCCAGCCATACATATATTACGTTTCAAATGGCCAGTATTGTAAAACGGCAACTACATAGGTAAAGACCTATTACATACATGAAGATCTAAATATCAGTACAGTGAAACAAGAGATTACTAAACATAGTAAAAGCTATCAGAATAGAATATTAACTCACGTCAATCAACTGGCCTCAAAGCTTCAGGGCATAGGAAGTACCTCACACAGCCGATTGAAGCGGCATGTTGTCCCTACGCTTACTGCGAGATTCAAATAAAGAAAGGAATTTAAAAAAAAATCCTTTTGCTAATGATGTCATGAAACACGGATATTAATATCAAGCGTTTGGCTTATTGTGCCAACACAGATCGCCAAGTCACAGAAAAGAGAGAAAAAAATAGTAATATAATAATAAGCAGGACAGAACTACCAACACCAATACACCTTAGCAACAGGCGAACAAATAGAACCATTGGATGAACAGGATACTTACAAATACTTAGGGTACATACAATCGAGTCAAATACACTACAAAGAGATCAAACAGAAACTAAAACAACAATTCCAACATAGATTAAACACAATTCTTAAAACACAACTCTACTCTCGAAACACAATAAAAGCAATTAACACCTTTGTTATTCCTGTCCTCACTTATTCGTTTGGGATAATTAATTGGACGAAAACCGACCTGAAAAATTTACAACGCAAAATTAACACAACAATGACTAAATTCCGTAAACACCATCCAAGATCATGCGTGCAAAGACTGACACTACCGTGAAAAGAGGGAGGCAGAGGACTTATTGATATTTTAAATCTTCACAATCGACAGATCACAACTCTCAGACAATACTTTTTCGCTAAAACTGAATCTTCCACACTCCACAAACTAATAGCTCAAAACGACCAACACTTAACACCTCTAAATCTTAAAGACACAACGGAACAGAAAAATGAAAGAGTGACTGATGACAAAACGAAATGTCTAGAATGGACCCAGAAGTCTCTACATGCCAAGATTTATGCCAACCAAATGTCGACAAAGAAGCGTCGAACGCATGGCTTAATCGAGGAGAACTCTTCCCAGAGACTGAAGGGTTCATGCTAGCAATACAGGACCAAGTAATAGAAACCAAAAACTATAGAAAGCACATCATAAAGAATCTACCAAACGACACATGTAGAAAATGCAATAGTTCGTCAGAAACAATTCAACACATAACTGGGGCCTGCAAATCAATAGCCCAAACCGATTACAAACATAGACACGACCAAGTAGCTAACGTAATCCACCAGAAACTAGCTCATCAGTACAAACTTATAGACACTGTAGTACCATATTATAAATACAGCCCTGAATCAGTACTAGAGAACACCACAACAAAGTTGTACTTTGACCGAGGTCTCTTCACCGACCGCACCATTCATTACAATAGACCAGACATCACATTGATTAACAAAATAAACAACACTGGATTCCTGATATATATAGCCGTGCCAAACACTCACAACCTACAGACTACAATAGCCGAAAAACTATCGAAATACACCGAGTTAAAACACGAAATACCCCGACGATATAACCCGACTATGGCGCCTACAAAAAGTAACAATTGTCCCCATAGTTATTTCCTCAACAGGAGTCATCCCAAAACAGCTTCATCAGTCCCTTAGTTCCCTAAACTTACCAGCTAGCACCTACCACTTACTGCAGAAGGCAGTGATTCTAAACACATGCAGGCTAGTAAGAAAGTTCCTGCAGTGTGAGTCGGACAATATCATACAATCTGCACACAACCGCGCGGAATCTAATATTTCCACACCCGCACTTAACCCAACTGGTGAACACTTGGCTTAGGCCCGTGCCATCAGAACTTCCCGGCTAGCCGGAGGAACAAAAATGTCAAAATAAAAATAATAATATAATAATAATAATCTGTGGCTCGGTGTCAAATTGACGTGACCTGATTTTTTTCGAGCCGATTTTAATTTTAATTTTTTTTAACAAATTACTCCACTAAAACTAAAACGCATACAGAAATAATGAAAAGAAAAAAAAAAAACCTTATAAACATAAAGAAAACTGGAATAAACAATGAATAAAATAATATAACTATATGTCACCGATGCTGACGAGACACCGAGCCAAACAGGAGGCATACCTACCATCTCCGGGCTCACCGCTCAGCTCCGCCTCGCAGCCGCCGGGACGCGCCACATCCGTGAGCACCATGTCGCCGGTCGCTGCAGTTGCGTCGAGCTCGAGCGACGAGTTTTTCTCCCCGCCGTCGACACCACCACCACCACCACGACGACGAGGAAGAGGACGGCCACCAGCGGGCTTGGGACCTCGAGGCCTACAGGCCCCGAATAGGGTCCCCGCTGCCGGTGGAAATGTGTCGCGCATGCGATGGACTCAGTCCATAAATGAGAATGTTATGCGCGCATATTATGGGGCTACTGAGGGGGGAAGCAACTTGACTGCGTACCGTGGTCGGATGCTTTCTCTGTTTCAGGTGCTTGAGCCAGCTGTCAACGTGTCGGCGCAACGGCTGTCGGATCAGGTGCGGGTCATACAGCGTAACAATATGTTGGATGACACCGTACTTGATCGACTACGCCTCGACTCACGAAGTAACCCAGTTACGCCTGCTTCGCCAATGATCGCGGTGCAGCTGCAAAATGTATACAGTGCTTCGCCGCGATCCAATCACGGTGGTGAAGAGGATGATGACGAAGTTATATCCGTGAGTACCCAGTGCAACGCATAATTGAGGAGCGCTTTGGAGGATGCATTCAGGGAGTACCGTTCTACACCGCCTCAACTTAGACCACGTTTACCTCGTTTGCCTATGCACAAGAAAAATAAGGCGCTGGTGTGTGCCCTAGATTCGCAGCTGTCAAATTGTTTTGACAGCAGCAAGGACCTCGCCGATACCCACTCAATATTGTACTGTGCAGCTGTAGCGGCATGTCGTGTAGCTCACGTCAAGTTTCCTAACAACGACAGAGCTACACGACCAAAATTTGCTGTTCCAGCTTGGCAGTGCAGGATTGAGCGGCGTATTGGTGAGGCTAGAGCACTCATCGGCAAGTTAATCTGCTTCAGGGAGGGCAATACTCGCCCTAGAGTGATGCGCTTTGTGAAGCGGGCGTTCTCGGGAACTGATATTAATTCTCGTGATTATCTGGCCCGCGTCACAGAGCGCATCGACTTCCTGAAGCAGAAGATCTGTGCATGGGCAAGCCGTATTCGTCGGTACAAGCGGCGAATGGAGCGGTACACTCAGAATCGCACATTCCAAAACGATGAAAGGTGGGTCTATAGGGCTTGGGAACGACCGGACCAAGGTGTGACTGACATGCGTCTACCGGATGATGACACAATGTGCTCGTTCTGGCGCAGCGTCTGGTCGGTACCTGTCAGTCACACTGAGGGCGATTGGACCCGGGAGGTTGAACGAGCGTGTGATCCAATACCAGAAATGGGGGCAATCATCATCAGCCCCCAGGACGTAGCTCGTGCAGTCCGTCCGTTACCTAACTGGAAATCTCCAGGGCCGGATGGACTGCACAATTTCTGGATCAAATGGTTCCAGAGATCGCACGCTTGCTTAGCGTCCCAGTTTCAATCAGCTTTAGAATCCGGATCGCTGCCCCAGTTCTTGACGACCGGAATTACCCACCTGCTCCATAAATCAGGTAGTACTGCAGAGCCCAAAAATTATAGACCAATTACTTGTCTACCAACGGTCTATAAAGTTCTTACATCCATTTTGAGAGCTAAAATCAACCAACATATTGAGAGTAATTCTATCATGTCTGCCTCTCAGAATGGATGTAGGCACGGGTCTCGTGGTACTAAGGAGCTACTCCGCATTGATATGGCCATTAGCCACTGTGCGGGGTTGATCCAGGTATAATTTCGGGAAGAGTGAAAAAATGCGTTGCTTGATTGAATGTGCAATTTTATTCTAACATAATCACAAATGTAGGTAGGCGGTCGAGAAGCATTAAAAAATAAACCGATTGGCCATAATCCACGTAGCCTCAACATTATGATATACAAATTGCTGTAGGCGCTTGCGGGAACATACCCCCGGGCGTTGAAAGCCTGCCTTTCAACCACTAAGAATCCTCAGACTCCGGATCTATAGGCAACGGACAAATCTTGCTGAAGGATCTGCGTAACAGACCACTAGAAGTCTTGACGTCTGCCACTCTGACTACGCCGTCTGTCCCTGGATACGTAGCAAAGATCCGACCCATTTTCCACTTGAGTGGGGGGAGGTTGTCTTCCTTTAACAGGACCAAAGAATTCAGCTTCAAGGAGCCCTTACATGCTCGCCATTTCGTGCGAAGTTGGAGTTCCGATATGTATTCCTTGCTCCATCTACTCCAAAAATGTTGTCGGAGAAGCTCAATACGCTCAAATCGATTCAGAGAATTGATGGACTGGTCTCGATAATCAGGTGACGGCAGCGATGTCATAGGACGTCCAATCAAAAAGTGCCCGGGTGTGAGCGGCGTCAGATCCTCGGGGTTCGATGATAACGGCGTCAGTGGTCTGGAGTTCAAAATTGCTTCAACCTGAACCATCATGGTGTATAGCTCTTCGTAGGTAAGGTTACAAAGGCCCAGCACTCTGACTAAGTGATGCTTGGTTGATTTAACACCAGCCTCCGCAAGGCCAGCGAAATGAGGGGAATATGCAGGAATAAAGTGAAATTTAATTCCTTCTTTAGCCATTTCCTCAGATAGCGAATCGCAACTCGCCTTAAGAAACCTAGAAAGGTCATTAGATACACCAACAAATGAGGTGCCATTATCTGAGTAGATATTTGTCGGCTTTCCTCTACGTGAGATGAACCTCTTTAATGCCATAATGAAAGTATTGCTTGTTAAATCACCGACTAATTCAAGATGAATTGATTTTGTAGAAAAACAAACGAAAATAGCTATATAAACTTTTACTAATTTACAGCCACGACCTTGTCGAACAGCTGACTGAATAGGACCTGCATAGTCCAAGCCTATATTTTCAAAAGGAAAACCTGCTAGAAGTCGCTGCTGTGGTAAATCTCCCATAATAGGACTTACAGTTTTACCTCTAAATCGGCAACAACGAACACATTGTTTACAGCTCATCCTAGCTAAATTGCGACCTCGTATGGGCCAGTAGGTATCTCGTATCGACGCCAACAATAACTGGGGTCCAGCGTGAAATAATCTTTTATGCTCATAATTAAAAAGTAACTTAGAAAAATGATGGCTAGATTGAATAAGAATCGGGTGCTTTTTATCATAAGGAAAATCTGAATGTTGTAATCTACCTCGAATTCGCATTATATTATTCTCGTCTAGAAAAACGTTAAACTTATTTAATTCACTTTTCTTGGGTAACGATTTATTATTAAGTAGTAATTTATAGTCTTTAAAAGATTGCCTTTGAGATAAACATATAATAAAGTTTAAAGCCCTTTCTAGTTCATGCACAGAAAGAGGACCGCGAATAGGTTGTTTTCTACATGCGTCAATAAAACGTAAAACATAGGCGACTGTTCGCTGAAGTCTTAAAAAGTTTGAAAACCGTGTAAAATTAATCAATTCATCAAATTTATTGTTATTGAATAAAACATGCAAGGTGACATCTAATTTCATTTCAGGCAAAATTTCATCATTAAAATTCATTAATTTGGAAGGCCAATAAGAAATTTCATTCATTAAAAAACTAGGACCGGACCACCAATCATCTAAACTAGGTAATAAATTAATGTCTACTCCACGAGCCAAATGATCAGCAGGGTTTTGGTCAGTTGGAACATGTCTCCACTCACAGCCACCAGTCTTATCTAAAATCTCGGCAACCCTGTTACGAACGAACGGCTGTAATTTATTTGGTAACATTTTTAGCCACCCTAAAACAATAGTGGAGTCAGTCCAAAAGAAAGTGCGTCGCGCGCTGACTCGTAATGCTGCTGCAACCTTTTCAAAGATGCGAACACCTACAAGAGCACCGCATAGCTCAAGTCTGGGTATGGTCGTGGGCTTGAGTGGCGCAACTCTGCTTTTGGCTAACAATAAACGCACTAAAACCTGTCCCTGCTTATCAACGCTTCTTACATACAGACAAGCGCCGTAGGCGCGTTCAGACGCATCAGTAAAAATGTGAAATTCTAAAAACTCATAACAATCAATTAAAACTCGACGTGGAATATGAATTTCTTTTAATTTAGGTAATTTAATAATCATTTCATTCCAAAGCTTACTAATGTCCGGTGATAGCTGTTCATCCCAAGATAATTTTTTTTAACCATAACTGTGAAGGTATATTTTCATAACAATTACACACGGAGCCAATAATCCAAGAGGATCAAAAACTTGTGAAACAATCGAAAGCATGTCACGTTTTGTGTTATTAAAATTAACTGACTGACTTATTGGAAAACAAAGGTAATCTGACAGTGGCTGCCAACCTAGGCCTAAGGTTTTGGTTGACTCAAATCCACCAACATTCAAATCCAGTGAAGACTGGGGAAAGTCAGAACCAATTACCAATTGTATGTCATTCGACTTCCACTTTCTTAGATGCATCTGCGCTGAAGCGAGCGTTGAAGTAACTTTATGACGCAACTCTTTGACCTTATTGATGTCATCTCCTCCGGTGAGCAAGTCATCCACGTAAAAGTCGTGGAGGATGACGTCACCAATCTCCTTATCAACACACTCTAGCCCTAACTGTCGAAGACACCGGGTTGCTAGGTAAGGAGCGCTGGCCGTGCCGTAGGTCACGGTATTAAGTTGATAAGCGTGTAATGGAGTTGACGGATTATCACGCCAAATAATTTGTTGAAGATACCTATCATTTGGATGAACAACTATCTGCCGGTACATTTTCTCAACATCAGCAGCTATGATGTACTTATGTTGTCTAAAACGCAACAGGATCGATAAAAGGTCATCCTGTACCACGGGTCCAATCATCTGGATATTATTAATAGAAATACCAGTGTTGGTTAAACTACTTGCATTAAAGACCACCCTTAACTTAGTGGTGGCGCTGCTTTCGCGCAGAACTCCGTGATGCGGAATGTAAAACGCTTGATCATCAATAGTTTTACATCTAGACATATGACCTAAAGTTTCATATTCCATAATGAACTCTTTGTACATATTGCAAAATTGAGTTTTAGATTTAAATCTACGTTCCAAAGAAGCAAAACAATGTTTGGCTCTTGACAAAGATTCGCCTAAATTGTCCGGGGAACATTTTAAAGGAATCCTAACACAAAATTGACCATTTTCCAAACGAGTAGTGTTTTTCATAAAATGCTCCTCGCATAGCTTCTCCTCTGAGGAATATGGAGACGAAGTACACACTTCTTCAAGTTGCCAAAACTTTGTGAGTTGTTGATCAACATTAAAATTTAATTCATCGTCACAGTCTGAACACACCTTTATAAAATTACATTTTAAAATTTTAGAAGAAATACAACTGTTAATTGGGTCGGAGACCAACCAACCCAATTTAGTCTCACAAAGAATTGGTTGCCCATCACCCAACTTAATTCGTTGAGATTCCAATAAATCCCAAAAGATGTCAGCACCCAGCAACATATCGACAGGCGCCGGTGAGTAAAAGTTGGGATCTGCGAGACAAACATCAGACGGAATTTTAATTTTTAACAAGTTAACTTGCTTACTTGGAATCTTATCGGTGATGGATGGGAGAACAAAACAATTAATATCCATGCTAAAATTGTTATTTAAAGATTTTATTGATAAAGCACACATTTTATTGATAAAAGATGACGAGTTGTTAACACCTATAATAGAATTGTTTACAGTCTTGGCAGTCAAACCTAGCTGGTGGTATAACCTCTCAGTCATGAGACATGACGTGCTGCCACTGTCAAGCACAGCACGAGCAACATACTGCTGACCATTAATACTCATGACCTTGACGAGTGCAGTGGACAATAACACGTCGCCGTGTTCTACACTCGCGGACAGCGACACACCGGTACCTATACCTACAGTAGTGGGATAAGTGGAGACAGTCGCACTGCCATTTTTATCAATAACAACACTGCTAGCAGAAGCACCACTAGCGTCTGACTTCAAGGATTTATCAACGTGAACAATAGTGTTGTGTTTACGACGGCATATTTTACAACCTGGCTTTTTGCAATTGTTTGCATAATGTCCCAGATTAAAACAGTTGTAACAAACTTTGTATTTAGGTAATAACTCTAAACGAGCTTCATTGCTCAGCGATAAAAACTGAGAACAACTACTTAACTTATGATCACCGTTACACATAACACAATTCTTAGGCTTATTCGAAACACCATCATCCTGTTTACTAGAACTTTCACCTGAATTATTTTTATTGGAATCCTGTACTAACATTGACCGAACCTTGTTTGAATTTTTAACTGTGTGTGAGTGTTTAGTATTCGTAGAAGCTTCCATTTCGAACGTTTCTAATATCTCAGCACGGTTTTTAATAAAAGTTATAAATAGTTCAAACGTAACTTTAGAATTCTTGTCCAGGCGGTCCTTATACTCACCCCATTCACGATAAGTTTTGCTATCTAATTTATGTGTGACAATATGAATGAGTAAAGTATCCCAATGATTAACAGGTTCATTTAAGGATTCTAGGGCACGTATGTTTTTGTTAACAACATCAAGTAAACCCTTTAAATTAACTGAAGACTCCTTTTGAAGGGTGTCGATTTGAAATAATGCAGAAACATGATGTTGGATAAGCAGGTGTTTGTTATCAAACCGCTCGCAGAGAAGATTCCACGCTACCGAATAATTTGCAGAAGAAAACTGAATTGAGTTGATCACCACAGCAGCAGACCCTTCTAGGGATGACCTCAAATAGTGAAATTTATTTATTTCATCCATATCGTCGTTTGAGTGGATGAGACTAACAAATGTGTCGTGAAACTCTAACCAGTTAGTATAAGAACCACTGAATTTCGGCAACTGAATAGTCGGTAATTTAACAAACTTATGATTGCTAGAACGCGACATTACGTCACAATTATCATTAGAATCTCCTTTCCTATTATCGTCCAACATTTGTTGAGCTTTAGATAGGGTTTTGTAATAAAGAGATTCAAACTCCTCGCGTTCCGACATCTGACCATCCAAGTCATCTGTGCTACACTCCAGCATTAATTGCACCTCATCATATTGCGCATACAACGCCTCGAGTCTAGTAAAACGTAATTGCAACTCGCTTACCTCAGTAGGGCTCAAGGAAGAAGGATTCAAAGAATTTAGATAGTTTGAGAACATTGTCACCTTTCCTTTGCAACTCGCTCGTTTCCTAACGAGATCTTTATTGTCCTTATTTAATTCCTTATCCTCTGGCATTGCGTAAGCTGGTGCAATCAACCTGGCTATTAACGGCTGACTTACACTAATTATACCTGTTAAATAGAGTGTTGGGTACAAATTTAATAATAAATACGCCTTTTCTCAGCTATTAAGTATCCAGACCACGTAAATTCCAATAATCCTTTGAATGACGTAGCAGAATTCACCGGCCACGCCGGGCGTCGACTATAATTTTTGATGTACTCCAATTCTTCAATCCCTTTATAACAATTCGCTGATCGGAGTAAATATTCTTCAAATCTCCACATCCAGGCGTCGAAGGACCATGTGCGGGGTTGATCCAGGTATAATTTCGGGAAGAGTGAAAAAATGCGTTGCTTGATTGAATGTGCAATTTTATTCCAACATAATCACAAATGTAGGTAGGCGGTCGAGAAGCATTAAAAAATAAAACGATTGGCCATAATCCACGTAGCCTCAACATTATGATATACGAATTGCTGTAGGCGCTTGCGGGAACAGCCACCAGGTTCGCTGTTCCCGAAGGGATCTGTCTACATGTTGGATAGATTATAAGAAGGCCTATGATTCTGTGCCTCATACATGGCTCATGAGGGTGCTGGAGTTGTATAAAGTGGATGCAACTCTGCGTGCCTTCCTGATGTCATGTATGGGGTGTTGGAGAACGGTCCTTCGCTATCCAGGATGTCGACAAATCCAAGGGAACAGCGAACCGATAAGGATTGAGCGTGGCATATTCTAGGGTGATAGTTTGAGTCCATTGTGGTTTTGTCTAGCCTTGAACCCTCTCAGCACATTGCTAGAGGGTTCAGGTCTAGGTTATCGGTTGAGGAGAGGTGGTCAGGTCATATCTCACCTTCTTTACATGGATGATCTGAAACTCTTTGCCCCCAACAATTTGCAACTGATGAAGCTACTGAAGGTAACAGAAACTTTCAGTAGTGCCATCAGAATGGAATTTGGTGTGGACAAATGTGCAGTCATGCATGTGAAGCGAGGGCAGATTATGGAATCCGTGGGTACTCAACTCTCGGATTCCATACACCTTAGATCCCTCTCCTCAGCAGAAACCTACAAGTATTTGGGTATGTCGGAGGCATTAGGCATCAATACTTCCGACATGAAACAATCGTTGAGGGAGCGCTTCTTTGGCCGCCTGAATAAAGTGCTAAGCAGTCTTTTGTCAGGCGGAAACAAGGTGCGCGCCTTCAACGGTTGGGTCATGCCTGTTTTTATGTATTCTTTCGGCATACTCAAATGGACTCAGACGGAACTTGATGCCTTGGATAGGAGGGTCCGCACATTGATGACCGCAAATCGGATGCATCACCCACGGTCGTCGGTGATGAGACTGTATATCCCGCGGAAGTGCGGGGGTCGTGGCTTCTTAAATGCTAAAACCCTGCACAACCGTGAGGTATGCAGTCTCAGAGAATACTTTCTAGAAGCCGACGTGGGGATGCACCGAGATGTGGTCTCAGTGGACAAGGGCCTTACCCCGCTCTCGCTGGCTAACAAGAACTGGCGCAAACCTAAAGTATTAGACACTAATGACCGCAGGGAGGTATGGCAGAGCAAGGAGCTTAACGGACGTTTTTACCGGGCCCTACATGGGCCTGGTGTAGACTTCTTAGCGTCCGTATCCTGGCTGCGTTTCGGTGACCTCTTCGGGGAAACCGAAGGTTTTGTCTGTGCAATAATGGATGAAGTTATGATGACGAATAACTATCGGAAATACATTGTGAAGGATGGCACGGTTGACATATGTCGGGCATGCCACCTCCGGGAGAATCGATCCGACACATTATTTCTGGGTGTTCTCGTCTGGCTAACGAAGAGTACTTGCACAGACACAACCTCGTTGCTAGGATTATCCACCAGCAACTTGCTTTGAAGTACAACCTTGTGGAATCAGAAGTGCCATACTATAAGTATGCGCCCGATCCAGTTCTCGATGATGGTAATATCACGTTGTATTGGGATCGACCTATCGTCACTGACAGGACTATTGTTGCTAATAAGCCTGACATTGTGGTGATAGATCGATTGGAGCGTCGCGCAATGATCGTTGATATAACGGTCCCGCATGACGAGAACCTCGTGAAAGCAGAGAAAGATAAGCAATTCAAGTATCTAGATCTTGCTCGCGAGGTTGTCGACATGTGGGACGTGAATACAGCAGTCATTGTGCCGATAGTCGTATCAGCCAATGGTTTAATTGCCAAGAGCCTCGACCAACATCTGAAGAGGCTCTCACTTGGCGGCTGGATCAAGGGCTTGATTCAGAAAGCAGTACTTCTGGACACGGCGCGTATTGTTAGGAGGTTCCTCTCTCAAGAGCCCTGACCACCGGTAGCTCGGACCCTGTTCCCGGTGCTGGTGGGCTACTATTTTATATATTTTTAAATGTTTTTTTATACTGATTTTGTATAGGGATATTTAAAAATGTAAAAATATGTAAGAAAAATAAATAAAGGAAATATAATAATATCTTTATTTATATAAAACAGATAACAGAACAGAATACACAAAGTGGGTAGTCTTAAATCTCTGACAATCAAATGGGTGAGGTGCGGCTTTATACAGTGCTTAGTGCATTGTTTTAGTGGTCTAAAACCATCTTCGCATTATTGCCTTTCTAATTAAGGTTTGGAGCACATCGGTTGGATGGTATCAAAGGCTATAACGGACAGGTAGAAACCAGGGGTGTTACGGATATTCGCATCCGCATCCGCATATGCGGATTATTAGCATTCATTCAGACATCTGGATCCCAATCCGCATCCGCATCAATAAATACGGAGTTTTTACGAATGCGGATTCATGCAAAAAGTAACGACATGTAAAGAAAGCGGGCGAGGCCAAAGTGGCGCGCAGTGGTCTCGAACGTCGTAAAGAGAGGTCGGTAGAGTTGCGAACTAAAATCTGTATATTTGTACCCAAAATCGGTATTTGACAAAAAATACAATATTCAATCGAATTCGTTTATTTATTGAAAAAAAAAACTTACAGACTAATTTATAACAATCATACTTAATTATAATTATTTTTTATACCAATATTCTTTGGCCATAGCCGCGGTCATCTTCGAATTAATTTCAAAATCATAACAATTAGCTGTATTAAAGAGTCGTTTTGCATGTAATAGACCAATGATTGATTCAGTACACAGCCTATTTCGCTGTTTTTATTTCAAAAGATCGATATATACCTCCACATGGCTTCAAACACTGGATTATCACCAGACTGAAGACCTACTAAAATATCAGTACTCATAATATAATTTACACACACACATACACCCACACACATACACAACCACACACACACACACACACACACACACAAACAAATACTGCATATCAAAGAGCATGCGTGCAGCTTTAATGTACTTCCATTTCTTCTTACATTACTACTTTTAATTTTTTATGTTATTATTATTTTTTTATTGCACAGTAAAATGTTAAATGTACCACAATTTGGGCGAAGACACTGACTCCTGTAACACAGGTGGCTACCTAGCTCAGGAGCCAGGGCTTCAAATAAGTATGTAAAATATTTTTGTATCAATAAAAGTATATTTATTATTCTCTTAGAGCTATATATGATTTTCTGCATGTTATAATGACAAAATTAGATATTAAAACACCGATCTGCGCTATCTTTTGCGATATGACACAAGCGTTCGACTATGTGGATCATAAAATCTTACTTGCAAAACTAGATCATTATGGTATACGGGGAAATGTTCTGAGTCTTATAGAATCGTATTTGACGGATCGCAAACAATTCGTAGAGATAAAACGCATAAATGAAGCTAATAAAAGAGAAGAAATATATACTTCTCACATGCGAACAGTAAAATATGGGGTTGGACAGGGTACTGTCTTAGGCCCCCCGTTATTTATTTTATATATAAATGACTTGCCTAAAATTACCACTCATCCTATGACATTGTTTGCGGATGATAGTACAGTTGCTATAAAATGTAAAAATAAAAATGAATACGAAGCTGACATAAACACTACATTATTGAATATTATAAATTGGCTAGATAATAATAATTTGAAGATAAATATAAATAAAACGAAACTAATGCAATTTACTCAAAGAATGCCAAAATTTAAAGATTTGGGTTTTGACTATAACGATACTGAAATTAGCGAGGTTGCCAAAACTAAATTTTTAGGACTAACTATTGACGACAATATAAATTGGAAAGCACACACAGAGGAACTATGTAAAAAAATCAGCAGTACAGCATATGCGCTATTTAAACTTGCACCCGTGCTTAATATTGATGCCTTACTCATAGCATATCATGGAGCAACTTCTTCATACCTCAGATATGGTATAATATTTTGGGGCAATTCGACAAATAAAGAACTGGTATTCAAAGCCCAGAAAAGGTGTATACGAGCGATGTTTAATCTTAAAATTCAAGATAGCTGTGAACCATACTTTAGACAATATAAAATCCTGACGTTACCGTGCCTGTACATTTTTGAAACCGCGAACTTCATAAAATCAAACCCTGAACTTTTTGAGACTCTGGCAGACACAGTCACTCGTAGTAGGAGGAAAAACACACAAAATATATTGCGATTACAACAAGCAAATACGGCACTACTACGTAAGAGCATATACGGTATGGCACCAAAAATTTATAATAGGCTACCAAATGAATTAAGAAGCTTGAATGGTAATCCTTTCAAAAAACGTTTACATGACTTTCTAGTCAGCAAAACCTATTATAAAATTAGTGATTTTCTCGAAGGTAAATAATGTGACTAGAAAATACATCTTTACACATTATTGATTTAATAAAAAAATAATTGACATAATTTCTAATAGTTTAAGTGACATTTTAATTTCGGAATTGACATGGCCCTGATGAAATGAATTTAATTATTTTTATTTATAGTTTAAAATATTGTTTGTTTGTAATTTGTATTATAAAATTGTACTATAATCTGACTTATGACTATTCTAATTTTATGTTGATGCATGTACCTGTTTAAATCTAAAATAATAAAAAAATAATTGACATAATTTCTAATAGTATAAGTGACATTTTAATTTCGGAATTGACATGGCCCTGATGTAATGAATTTAATTATTTTTACTTATAGTCTAAAATATTGTTTGTTTGTAATTTGTATTATAAAATTGTACTATAATCTGATTTATAACTATTCTAATTTTATGTTGATGCATGTACCTGTTTAAATCTACTAAGCACTTTGTTTCCGAATTAAATAAAAATAAGTAAAATTTGCATGCCAGTAAGGTAGATCAAGGAGAACGATATTGAATGTAATGTTAACACCACTGTATATACCCTTGACCAGCAAATAAATGATTTATGATTATGATTTCCTTTATTTAT
Organism: Standfussiana lucernea; assembly: GCA_964057025.1. Lineage (NCBI taxonomy): Eukaryota > Metazoa > Arthropoda > Insecta > Lepidoptera > Noctuidae > Standfussiana > Standfussiana lucernea. The sequence goes on from OZ059809.1 coordinate 12,650,960, forward strand.
TTCTCTTACTTACTAATTACATTTTTAAATATTCCTATAAAAAAAAAAAACATTTAAAAATATAAAAAATAGTAGCCCACCGGTATCGGGAACAGGGTCCAAGCTACCGGCGGTCAGGGCTCCAGAGAGAGGAACCTCCTAACAATACGAGCCGTGTCCAGGAGTACCGCTTTCTGAATCAAGCCCTTGATCCAGCCGCCTAACGAGAGCCTCCTCAGGTATTGGTCGAGGCTCTTGGCAATTAAGCCATGAGCTGAAACTACTATCGGCACAATGATCGTCGTGTCCACTTCCCACATGTCGACAACCTCGCGAGCCAAGTCAAGATACTTGATTTGTTTATCTTTCTCGGCTTTCACGAGGTTCCCGTCATGCGGGACCGTTATGTCAATAATCATTGCGCGCCGCTCTGATCGATCCACCACCACTATATCAGGCTTGTTGGCCACAATAGTCCTGTCAGTGATGATGGATTGATCCCAGTACAGTGTGATATTGCCATTTTCGAGAACTGGGTCGGGCACATACCTATAGTACGGCACTTCCGATTCCACAAGGTTGTATTTTAGAGCAAGTTGCTGATGGATAATCCTGGCTACAAGGTTGTGTCTATGCAAGTACTCACCGTTAGCTAGACGAGAACACCCGGAGATAATGTGACGAATTGATTCGCCCGGACGGTGGCATGCCCGACATATGTCAACCGTGCCGTCCTTCACAATAAATCTCCGGTAGTTATTCGTCATCATAACTTCATCCATAATTGCACAGACAAAACCTTTGGTTTCTCCGAAGAGGTCGCCGGAACGTAGCCAGGTTACGGACGCTGATAGGTCTACATCGGGCCCATGAAGGGCCCGGAAAAAGCGTCCGTGGAGCTCTTTACTCTGCCATACCTCCTTGCGGTCGTTAGTGTTAAGTACTACAGGTTTGCGCCAGTTCTCTTTAGCCAAGGAGAGCGGGGTGAGGCACTTGTCCACCGCGACCACATCCCGATGCATCCCCACGTCGGTTTCTAGGAAAAATTCCCTGAGACTAGATATGCATCTCGCGATTGTGGAGAGTCTTAGCGTTTAAAAAGCCTCGACCACCGCACCTCCGCGGGATATACAGTCTCATAACCGAAGATCGTGGGTGATGCATTCGATATGCCGTCAACAATGTACGGACCTTCCTATCCAGGGCGTCTAGTTCTGTTTGTGTCCATTTGAGTATGCCGAAAGAGTACATCAAAACCGGCATGACCCAACCGTTGAACGCACGCACCTTGTTCCCGCCTGATAAAAGACTATTAAATACTTTTCTCAGGCGGCCAAAGAAGCGCTCCCTCAACGATTGCTTCATGTCAGCTACATTGATGCCCAGCGCTTCCGACATACCCAAATACTTGTAGGTTTCGGTTGCTGAAAGGGATCTAAGATTTATGGAATCCGAGAGTTGGGTTCCCACAGATTCCACAATCTCCCCTCGCTTTACATGCATGACCGCACATTTGTCCACACCAAATTCCATCCTGATGGCGCTACTGAAAGTTTCAGTTACCTTCAGTAGCTCCATCAGTTGCAAATCGTTGGGGGCAAAGAGTTTCAGGTCGTCCATGTAAAGGAGGTGAGATATAACCTGACCACCTCTCCTCAACCGATAGCCTAGACCTGAATCCTCCAGCAGCGTGCTAAGAGGATTCAAGGCTAAGCAGAACCAAAGTGGACTCAAACTATCGCCCTGAAATATACCTCGCTCTATCCTTATCGGCTCGCTATTCCTTTGGATTTGCCGACATCCTGGATAGCGAAGGACTGTCCTCCATTGCCCCATACACGACATCAGGAAGGTGCGCAGAGTTGCATCAACTTTATACAACTCTAGCACCCTCATCAGCCATGTATGTGGCACCGAGTCATAGGCCTTCTTATAGTCTATCCAACATGTCGACAGATCTCTCCGGGAACGGCGAACTTGTTGGCTTATGGCCATATCAATGAGGAGCACCTCCTTAGTACCACGGGACCCGTTCCTACATCCATTTTGAGAAGCGGACATGATAGAATTGTCATCAATGTGTTCACTAATTTTAGCTCTCAAAATGGATGTAAGAACTTTATAGACTGTCGGAAGACAGGTAATCGGTCTATAATTTTTGGGTTCCGCAGTACTACCCGATTTATGGAGCAGATGGGTTATACCTGTTGTCAGGAACTCGGGTAGCAACCCTGACTCTAAGGCTGACTGGAACAGGGTCGCCAGACGAGCGTGCGACCTTACAAACCACTTAATCCAGAAGTTGTGCAGCCCATCCGGCCCTGGAGATTTCCAGTTAGGCAACGGACGGACTGCACGGGCTACATCTTGGGGGCTGATAGTGATTGCCCCCATTTCTGTTACTGGATCGCACGCTCGCTCGATCTGCCGAGTCCATTCACCCTCGGTATGGCCGACAGGCACCGACCAGATGCTGCGCCAGAACGAAGTCATGGCGTCATCATCAGGCAGGTGCGTGTCGGCCACACCTTGGTCCGGTTGCTCCCAAGCCCTATAAACCCACCTTTCATCTCTTTGGAATGTGCGATTCTGAGTGTATCGTTCCACCCGTCGCTTATACCTACGAATACGGTTTGCCCATGCATATACTTTCTGCTTCAGGAAGTCGATGCGCTCTGTGACACGGGAGATGTAGTCTCGAGGACTGATATCAGTTCCCGAGAACGCCCGTCTCACAAAGCGCATCACTCTAGGGCGCGTATTGCCCTCCCTGAAGCAGATTAGTTTCCCGATGAGTGCTCTGGCCCCATCAATACGTCGCTCAATCCTGCACTGCCATGCCGGTACGGCTTGATTATGATTATGATTATGATTCTTTATTCATTTTTTCTTCTTATTGTTATATTCCTTTATTTATTTTTTTCACTTATTTTTACATTTTTAAATATTCTTGTACAAAATTAGTATAAAAAAACATTTAAAAATATATAAAATAGTAGTCCACCAGCACCGGGAACAGGGTCCGAGCTACCGGTGGTCAGGGCTCTTGAGAGAGGAACCTCCTAACAATACGCGCCGTGTCCAGAAGTACTGCTTTCTGAATCAAGCCCTTGATCCAGCTGCCAAGCGAGAGCCTCTTCAGATGTCGGTCGAGGCTCTTGGCTATTAAACCATTGGCCGATACGACTATCGGCACAATGACTGCCGTATTCACGTCCCACATGTCAACAACCTCGTGAGCAAGATCTAGATACTTGAATTGCTTATCTTTCTCTGCTTTCACGAGGTTCTCGTCATGCGGGACCGTTATATCAACGATCATTGCGCGACGCTCCAATCGATCTATCACCACAATGTCAGGCTTATTAGCAACAATAGTCCTGTCAGTGACGATAGGTCGATCCCAATACAACGTGACATTACCATCATCGAGAACTGGGTCGGGCGCATACTTATAGTATGGCACTTCTGATTCCACAAGGTTGTACTTCAAAGCAAGTTGCTGGTGGATAATCCTAGCAACGAGGTTGTGTCTGTGCAAGTACTCTCCGTTAGCCAGACGAGAACACCCAGAAATAATGTGTCGGATCGATTCTCCCGGACGGTGGCATGCCCGACATATGTCAACCGTGCCATCCTTCACAATGTATTTCCAATAGTTATTTGTCATCATAACTTCGTCCATTATTGCACAGACAAAACCTTCGGTTTCCCCGAAGAGGTCACCGAAACGCAGCCAGGATACGGACGCTAAGAAGTCTACATCGGGCCCATGTAGGGCCCGGTAAAAACGTCCGTGAAGCTCCTTGCTCTGCCATACCTCCCTGCGGTCATTAGTGTCTAATACTATAGGTTTGCGCCAGTTCTCGTTAGCCAGCGAGAGCGGGGTAAGGCCCTTGTCCACTGAGACCACATCTCGGTGCATCCCCACGTCGGCTTCTAGAAAGTATTCTCTGAGACTGCATACCTCACGGTTGTGCAGGGTCTTAGCATTTAAGAAGCCACGACCCCCGCACTTCCGCGGGATGTACAGTCTCATCACCGACGACCGTGGGTGATGCATCCGATTTGCGGTCATCAATGTGCGGACCCTCCTATCCAAGGCATCAAGTTCCGTCTGAGTCCATTTGAGTATGCCGAAAGAATACATCAAAACCGGCATGACCCAACCGTTGAAGGCGCGCACCTTGTTTCCGCCTGACAAAAGACTGTTTAGCACTTTATTCAGGCGGCCAAAGAAGCGCTCCCTCAACGATTGTTTCATGTCGGAAGTATTGATGCCTAATGCCTCCGACATACCCAAATACTTGTAGGTTTCTGTTGAGGATAGGGATCTAAGGTGTATGGAATCCGAGAGTTGAGTACCCACGGATTCCATAATCTGCCCTCGCTTCACATGCATGACTGCACATTTGTCCACACCAAATTCCATTCTGATGGCACTACTGAAAGTTTCTGTTACCTTCAGTAGCTTCATCAGTTGCAAATTGTTGGGGGCAAAGAGTTTCAGATCATCCATGTAAAGAAGGTGAGATATGACCTGACCACCTCTCCTCAACCGATAACCTAGACCTGAACCCTCTAGCAATGTGCTGAGAGGGTTCAAGGCTAGACAAAACCACAATGGACTCAAACTATCACCCTGGAATATGCCACGCTCAATCCTTATCGGTTCGCTGTTCCCTTGGATCTGTCGACATCCTGGATAGCGAAGGACCGTTCTCCAGCACCCCATACATGACATCAGGAAGGCACGCAGAGTTGCATCTACTTTATACAACTCCAGCACCCTCATGAGCCATGTATGAGGCACAGAATCATAGGCCTTCTTATAATCTATCCAACATGTAGACAGATCCCTTCGGGAACGGCGAACCTGTTGGCTAATGGTCATATCAATTAGGAGTAGCTCCTTAGTACCACGGGACCCGTTCCTACATCCATTCTGAGAGACAGACATGATAGAATTACTCTCAATATGTTGGTTGATTTTAGCTCTCAAAATGGATGTAAGAACTTTATAGACCGTTGGTAGACAAGTAATTGGTCTATAATTTTTGGGCTCCGCAGTACTACCTGATTTATGGAGCAGGTGGGTAATTCCGGTCGTCAAGAACTGGGGCAGCGATCCGGATTCTAAAGCTGATTGAAACTGGGACGCTAAGCAAGCGTGCGATCTCTGGAGCCATTTGATCCAGAAATTGTGCAGTCCATCCGGCCCTGGAGATTTCCAGTTAGGCATCGGACGGACTGCACGAGCTACGTCTTGGGGGCTGATAATGATTGCCCCCATTTCTGGTATTGGATCACACGCTCGTTCAACCTCCCGGGTCCAATCGCCCTCAGTGTGACTGACAGGCACCGACCAGATGCTGCGCCAGAACGAGCACATTGTGTCATCATCCGGTAGACGCGTGTCAGTTACACCTTGGTCCGGTCGTTCCCAAGCCCTATATACCCACCTTTCATCGCTTTGGAATGTGCGATTCTGAGTGTACCGCTCCATTCGCCGCTTGTACCGACGAATACGGCTTGCCCATGCACAGATCTTCTGCTTCAGGAAGTCGATGCGCTCTGTGACGCGGGCTAGATAATCACGAGAATTAATATCAGTTCCCGAGAACGCCCGCTTCACAAAGCGCATCACTCTAGGGCGAGTATTGCCCTCCCTGAAGCAGATTAACTTGCCGATGAGTGCTCTAGCCTCACCAATACGCCGCTCAATCCTGCACTGCCAAGCTGGAACAGCAAATTTGGGTCGTGTAGCTCTGTCGTTGTTAGGAAACTTGACGTGAGCTACACGACATGCCGCTACAGCTGCACAGTACAATATTGAGTGGGTATCGGCGAGGTCCTTGCTGCTGTCAAAACAATTTGACAGCTGCGAATCTAGGGCACACACCAGCGCCCTATTTTTCTTGTGCATAGGCAAACGAGGTAAACGTGGTCTAAGTTGAGGCGGTGTGGAACGGTACTCCCTGAATGCATCCTCCAAAGCGCTCCTCAATTGTACGTTGCACTGGGTACTCACGGATATAACTTCGTCATCATCCTCTTCACCACCGTGATTGGATCGCGGCGAAGTACTGTATACATTTTGCAGCTGTACCGCGATCATTGGCGAAGCAGGCGTAACTGGGTTACTCCGTGAGTCGAGGCGTAGTCGATCAAGTACGGTGTCATCCAACATATTGTTACGCTGTATGACCCGCACCTGATCCGATAGCCGTTGCGCCGACACGTTGACAGCTGGCTCAAGCACCTGAAACAGAGAGAGCATCCGACCACGGTACGCAGTCAAGTTGCTTCCCCCCTCAGTAGCCCCATAATATGCGCGCATAACATTCTCATTTATGGACTGAGTCCATCGCATGCGCGACACATTTCCACCGGCAGCGGGGACCCTATTCGGGGCCTGTTGGCCTCGAGGTCCCAAGCCCGCTGGTGGCCGTCCTCTTCCTCGTCGTCGTGGTGGTGGTGGTGGTGTCGACGGCGGGGAGAAAAACTCGTCGCTCGAGCTCGACGCAACTGCAGCGACCGGCGACACGGTGCTCACGGATGTGGCGCGTCCCGGCGGCTGCGAGGCGGAGCTGAGCGGTGAGCCCGGAGATGGTAGGTGTGCCTCCTGTTTGGCTCGGTGTCTCGTCAGCATCGGTGACATATAGTTATATTATTTTATTCATTGTTTATTCCAGTTTTCTGTATGTTTATAACGTATTTTTTTTTTTTTTTCATTATTGCTTTATGCGTTTTAGTTTTTGTGGAGTAATTTGCTAAAAAAATTAAAATTAAAATCGGCTTGAAAAAAAATCAGGTCACGTCAATTTGACACCGAGCCACAGATATTATATTATTATTATAATTATGTGAAAATATGCGTTCAACGTTAGCGGATGAATAGGGAAGTGATAAAATATTAAAGACTAGCTGTCCCGCGCAACTTCGTGTGCGTTACATTTTTTATTAATGCTCTGCTCCTATTGGTCGCAGCATGATGTTATATAGCCTATAGCCTTCCCCTATAAATGGGCTATCCAACCCTAAAACTATGTTTCCATTCGCGTTCAACCAACCAAACAAACGAACTCTTCAGCTTTATAATTTATAATATTATAATATATATATGAAAACCATGCCCTGAAACAGTGACACGGGGTCGCGGCAGACCACGAAGGAGATGGCGGGACGAACTGGATGTCTTCCTTGAGAATTGGAAAGAAGTAGCCCAGAATCGTGACCGTTGGAAGGAATGGAGGGAGGCCTTTGCCCAGCAGTGGGACAGTATGGGCTAGATATAATAATAATAATATATATATATATATATGAAACCAAATACTTTTACAACACGAAACGAAAGACACCTAACAACCAACATCGATGCAGTTTACCCGGCGAGGGTCGTTCTTTCACGGAAAATCTTAACACCGCGATTCAGAAATTAGCGTCAAATGACAAACGCCATCTATCGAGCTCGGAGTTAAAGTGCTAACATTTAATGCATAGAAAGCGACCGAACAAACAATATATGTATATAGGCTATGAAGACTTTCAAAGCAGCGCCATCCAAAGTACCTTTTGCTATCATAACTTTTTGAAAAACCCGATAAGTCGATTTAAAGTTATCTTGTGAGCACTGCATCTTTTTTCATTAGTACCAGTTTGATTCAATAGATGTCGTTGCATGTATCTTACGTAAAGGTTATAAGTTCTTGAACACAATAAATTCATATATCTTTTGATAGAGAGCACGGATTGCAATGAAACAAAAACTAATACCTTTTCTAAGTTACGCACAATACTTGTGCATTAATACTAACCACATTGGTTTTGTAATTTTCAAGTGATGCTTAAACAAACAAACATAGCCGAAGACTGCAGACAAACAGACATACAGATAAACAGACAAAAAATCTAAAAATAGTAGAAATGGGTCCTGTTTGTTACCCTGTTATTTTTTTTCTAAATATTTTCAATTTAAAGAAACGCCACGTCTACAGATTTATTATATGTATAATAATAATATAATATTCTTAGATATTCCCTAATCCAACCTACATGGTCCGAGTAGAAAAATAAGACATGACGCGATGTGACAGCTTTTTGAACGGGCGCATTGTCAAAGAATAGAATACTGATGGCTTGGCTTGGTTTTCAGATGCAACGGATTCGGTATTCTAAGGACGTTATAATGTTGATTAGGATCGTGTTATATAATTCTGATGTACTTATTAATTATCTATGTGCTTGTTGCTGATTAAAAACAATTTGTAAGAAATATAACTTTCTAGGTTATTTAGTGATTTGTTCTTTAATAGTTTTCGCTTTTGGTTTCTAAGATCAGAAGTGGGATTACCACACGTTCTAGGCCGTTTGCTATCTATTTAAATACTCAGTACGGTGTTAAAGTAGTGTTGTGATTATTGTGTGCAAATTTCTCAACCGTAAGTACCTATGGAAGTTTTGTTTCTTACAAAATGTCACGACGTTCGTCTCGGTATAAAAGACGTAGACACTCTCGTGAGCGACAATCTAGTGGCAGTTCTCGCAAAAATGGTCGCGATAATTCGGATGATCGTGATACACCGCCGATTGTCACACGCCACTGTCGGAACAGTCCCATGGACCGTAGAGATAGGTCATCTGGACATCGTAGTGTTCGCATAGCCCACGTATATTCGCCCTCGTGGTTGTAGATATCGCGAAGATTCGTATGATCGCCGCGACAACTCGCGCGATGTAGCCCTTGATCGAATTCTTACGAGATTAGAAGTAATTGAGCGTAGATTGCCAACAGCATCTAGCAGTGATAGTCCGTTGCATCCAACCAGCGAGAGACGGTTATGGTCCTCCCTTCTGGTCGTACCAAACTCTGATAGTAAGCAAGGTTCGGGCGTTACCGAGACAATAACTGACGAGGTATAGGATAACTTGCGTGCGACAGATGTGCATAGCGGGGATACTCGTACAGACGTAGCGAACAGTATTGTTGATGCCTTAAGTGCGTTTTTAAAAACAAAGTTTCATAACTTTTACGAGAACATATCACCGTTTGATCCAAGTGTCCAACGCTAAGCTAGCATGTTAAGATCTTGTAAAATTTTCATCAGTTTATGTCAAACCCAAACATGACAATAATACTGCTCGTGATCGTGCCTCCTCTGATAACTCGCCTAACCAACGTAAACGTGAGGCACCTACACAAGTCAGACAAAAGCAGTGTCACTTGTTACATTTGCGGCAAAACGGGTCATAAGAAATGGTATTGTCCATTGATTTTTATATTAAAAATGCCATATGGTCTGGCCAATGCTCCAATCGTCTATCAGAGGATTATGTCTAAAACATTAAAACCTCTCATTGACACCGGTCGGGTTCTAACCTATATCGATGACGTGCTGATCTTGCCCAACTCGGTAGATGTAGGTCTTAAAACGTTAAGAGACGTTGTACAGATACTCTTACAGCCGCTGCATTTTCCATAAACTTAAAAATTGTATTTTTCTAGACATTGAGATTGAGTACCTAGAGTGACTGATTGAACATGGTCAGGTACGGCCGAGTCCAGGTAAAGTAGATGTTCTTGTACGTTCTCCAAAATCTACAAATGTGAAAGTAGTTTGTCCATTTCTGGGGCTCGCTGGGTATTTTCGCCGTTATATTGCTGGCTATGCATCTAAGACAGCAAGCATAGCAGGGCTGCTGAGGAAAGGCCGAACGTTTTTCGTGGGGCTCTGAGCAAGACGCTGCTCGGGACTTGTTTACCTTATGAACCGGTTTTAACGATATTTGACCCCCAGTTTGTTACAGAGCTTCTCACAGCCAATCAGCATTATCAGGATGCTTATGTAAATGAAGATCGAAAGCAGCCACGTACGTTTGCTGTTGGTGACTTTGTGTTTTTTTAAACAAAGTTGCTCAGACTACTGGAAGACTCCGGCATGCGCGGCCCGCATAGGGTTGGCCGAGCGCTGCCATACCACCTCTTGTGGCAAAAAGACTCAAGCTGCTGCCGAACATATGATGTTATGGCATGGCGTGGCGAGTGGATGCCAGATATGTGCTCAGCTCTCTTTGAGAGTGGTGAGATTTGCTATGAGCATGCTAACGGTTGGGCCTCTGCTCTGTTCCGCGGTCATAGTGGAGACATGCAGAACTTTTGGGCCTCTGTCTCAATGACGCGATGTATCACAAATTCATAGCATGCTAACGTTTGGGCCTCTGCTTTGTTCCGCGGTCATACTGGAGACATGCAGAACTTTTGGGCCTCTGTCTCAATGACGCGATGTGTCACAAATTCATAGCAAGCATAACCTTTGGGCCTCTACTATGTATTCGTGAAAACGACAAGCGAACGTTTGGGCCTCTGTCGATAACAATGTATGGCAAGTGATGGAAATCCGGATTCTGTCATTAGCGATGCATTGAATCTTTTGGGTTTGAAGCTGTTTCAACTTTAAATTCAGTATTGGTGGTCTTTATTGCTGGCGCTTGAGTGCACGCTTGCGCCTGTAACACTGGTCAAATTCGTGAACTCTAACTTACAAAACTACTTCAGGTTGAATACGCTTCAAACCATTGTGGTCATGTTATTTAATTACTCATGTACTCTTATGTATTTTCAGTTAATGATGATGATCAAAATAATGATGTTGGCCAGGTTGCAAGAGATGGATCAGATGCGAATGATGGGAATGAAGTTGCGGTCGAGGACGCCACGCTATCAGGAACGGCCGTCTTAGATATTCCCTAATCCAACCTACATGGTCCGAGTTGAAAAATAAGACATGGCGCGATGTGACAGCTTTTTGAACGGGCGCATTGTCAAAGAATAGAATACTGATGGCTTGGCTTGGTTTTCAGATGCAACGGATTCGGTATTCTAAGGACGTTATAATGTTGATTAGGATCGTGTTATATAATTCTGATGTACTTATTAATTATCTATGTGCTTGTTGCTGATTAAAAACAATTTGTAAGAAATATAACTTTCTAGGTTATTTAGTGATTTGTTCTTTAATAGTTTTCGCTTTTGGTTTCTAAGAATATATATATAGAATAGATGAAATTAGACAATAAAGGAAACATTTGAGTTTCATCGCCACGCTTTAGTAAACTTACTTCATCCCAAAATAGTTTACATCATCAGGAAATGTTTTGATTTGTTCACAATTTCTTAAAATGCGCCACTCTGTATCAATTTCCTGGAAACCATTGCTCTGAACAATATTGGGAAGAGCCTACTCATAAGAAGTATCGAAGCAGTTTTGCCAATTTTAACATATTTTGGATCAATTATGTTTAGACCTTTAAATCGGTAAATAATGATAATACAAAATCTAAAAATTCCAAAAATAATATCTTAGTGGGGTCTTGGAGCTTCTGTAATATTTGTTCTGCAGCTAAAAGATGATCATTATTAGAGATTTGGTCTATATCCTACTCGTATATCCTATCTAGTATTTAGTCTGCATTCTTTAGATGTGACGGGGGTGGAGAAAACATAAAACCGAATTCTTGTTTATATAGACTAGACAGGTAAATTCCCGAGCGGGAAGCCCCTTATAACATCGAGTTGTAGGACACAAGGGTATTGCCCAAAATATATTGAACATTCTGCACTAGGTCCATCCATACTTACTATTGAGGGCTTCCCCGTAACATTATCAAAATGAAAAGGGTTGCCAACTTAAAAGTGTAAAATCGGTAGAAAAATCGGGAGAATTTCCATATATACTCTGTAATAGTAGAAAAATCGTTATATTTCGGTATTTCGGTAGAACAGAGCCCATATCGGTAGAAATACCGAAAAATCGGTAGGTTCGAGACAAAGACTATATAACCACTTGACTGCGCATACAGTGTCCCGATGCTCGAAAACTATTAGTGTTTGGTCGCCTACATATAGGCTACGGTACTAGTAACCATTTTAGTTGTGACCAAGTATTAAACCTGTGTGCACGCTAAATTATTCCAATTTTTTAAACTTTGATAAGGTGGGTGTACCATGGAAGGCCACTCTAATAAATAAACAGTTATTATTCGTTCATATACTGGATAAATGAAACGAACGAATATTTAAGTAATACTTTGTTTTATTCCGTAAAATATAAACCACTTTTTTAAATTTCAGATTTGATCAATATTGATTAAACTTAAGTTTCATTGAACTCTTAAAAATGGCCTTGCTAGGAACAAGGCTCCTTAGAAGGCCATTATAATAAATCAGTCATTTAACACTAAAAGTTAATAAATAGCCATTAAATCTACAATAAAAAGAAGTGGTTTATATATTACGTAATAAAACAAAGTATTACTTAAATATTTGTTAGTTTCATTTATCCAGTAAATAAACGAATAATAACTATTTATTTGTTAGAGTGGCCTTCTATGGTACACCCACCTTATTTTAACGTCGCCGATTTCCGGTATCAATGAAGCAAGGGACCGTACTGCCAAAATAGTGGCGCGAGCGATTCACCGCCGCGTCTGTGATTTCTAGTTCGATGGATGTTTATGTATATAGAAGGAATTTGTCATCACATGGCAATAACTACGAAATTTTAATAATTGGCCTTCGAAGGAGCATGGCCTTCCATGGTCCACCCACCTTACGTTACAATTATAACGTATCAAAATGCCTTCATGCGCGGTGAAGTGGTGTGGGAAACATTCCAAAACATCTAGTTACAAAAAGGAGGGCATGACTTTTCACCTGTAAGTAAACAGTAAGAAAATTATTTTTGATTTAATCAGATCATGAGCGACCGCAGAGGTCTCGTTAAAATGGTGGTTGGGTGAAAGAGCACACGTTTTGATTTCCGCGTTGATGTCTTTTGGAAATGTCTCGTTCTTTCATTAGACAATTCTAATTCTTTTATCCCTTTCATTCCCTTTGTGTGTTTATAGTAGAAACCCGACCCGTGCTGTTGCCTTTATTATCCGTAATTGATATCGACAATAATAAAATTTAAATTAATAAAAATATTATTCAATTCAAATACTGCAATAAAATAACTATCTACTCTTAACCGACTTAAAAAATAGGTGCAATTTATACGTTCAGTACCCTAAAACTTGAATTCGAAAAACATTTACGAAATTAATTCATTTTAAAAATCAATAATAACAGGATACATGTTTTTTGTAATCGATTGTTTTTGATTAAATATCATTATTTTTATACGATTTTAATTGAGTATTTTTCATAATGTTAAAATCCATTTTATCGATATCGACTGTTTTCCCCTAATCAAATAGATCAACCCTAACGATATGCATACCTATGCAAGTTGACCTTGAACTGACCAATTGCAGGCGCGCGTTCTTCCTCGTCCCCCGGCCCGCGGTAGTGAGTCGTGTACTTAGAAGAAATCGGCCTATAAGCTCTCTAGTGGTTATAATTATGTCGTCGATGAAACTGTTTTCTTAGGGATCACGCTCGACTCAAGGCTACAATGGGGTCCTCATTTAACATCTCTTGCAGGACGGCTGAGTTCAGCAGCATATGCTGTTAGGAAAATCCGTCAATTTACTGATGTAGATACCGCGAGGCTAGTCTATTTTAGTTATTTTCATAGTATTATGTCTTACGGTATTTTATTATGGGGACGGGCTGCAGACATCGAGTCTATATTTATTCTGCAGAAAAGAGCCATCAGGGCCATATATAATCTATTTAGGCGCGATTCTCTAAGAGAACTGTTTAAGGAAATTAACATCATGACAGTACCTTGCCAATACATCTATGAAAACATCATGTACGTTAGGAAAAATCTGCATTTATTTAGTAAAAGAGGCGACAGACACCACTATAATACTAGAACCAGGGACCATCTAGTCCAGCCAGGTTTCAGGCTAGCTAAAGTAGACTCATCTTTCATGGGGTACTGTTTAAAATGTTACAATAAAATTCCTCCCGGCATTCTACAACTGAATGAGACGAAATTTAAATCTTGTATAAAACGCACACTATGTAGGCAAGCATACTATAAGTTGGGAGATTACATTGATGATAAAAATGCTTGGCTCAATGCTGGTCCTGCTCCACAACCATAGGGGCAAACTTATTGGTTACCATGGGAAGTTATTGTGGAAGCTGCAGAAGATTGTAAACATATCTTTGCATTGTATAGATTCAATCTCTTAGTGTTGTATAATTGCATAGCACATGTGTGAGTACTATGTACGCTAAAGCTACCATTTACATCTTTTATTGACTCGCATTTTCCCTGGTGGCTGAGAGAATGTCATGCTCACTCAAATGTCTCGCTGATGGTGGCGCGTGTGTCGGGTCGTTTAGTTCCCTCCAAAATGGTTGAGTTGAATGATGGCTGATCCATGCGTCATGTTCGTGAACGGGCGCTGTCAGTTGTGACTGGTCATCTCGCAGCTGCCATGGATTATTGTATTTTTGAATTGTTATTTTTATGTTTTTATTCTGGACGCTCTTACTCGCACGTCTTTCTACATCGTTCTCACATGTATGTTTAATCTCGACATGAATGATGTAACCGAGACTTTGTAACAACATAATGATTTAAAAGAGTGTCCATGGAGTTTCTTGCCCATTCTTCTCCACAGAGATCTACGCTTTCGAATGGGCAACTACAGTACTTTCACAAGTTATTATGCCCTGTGACTGGGACTGTAGCTTAGTTTATTTTTTGTGTTTTGACATTCAAAAGTGCCTGTAATGGTTTAATTGAAATAAATGCTTTGAGTTTGAGTTTGAGTTATGTATACTCTATGGTTCGAGACCACTGGTGGCGCGTGCCTCGCGCGCTTTTGCTAGTTGCTATCTTTGTTCGCTAACTGTGCAATATATATAGCAGCATAGCCTATATTGTGTGAGTACTATGTACTAGAAAGCTATCAGTCACAGGAAACTTACTTTTTTTACTTTTTCTCGACTTGAATGTGCCCTGGCGGTTAAGAGTATGTCATGCTCACTCAAATGTCTCGCTGATGGTGGCGTGTGTGTCGGGTCATTTAGTTCCCTTCAAAATGGTTGAGTTGAATGATGGCTGATCCATGCGTCATGTTCGTGAACGGGCGCTGTCAGTTGTGACTGGTCATCTCTTGGTTGCCACGGTTTATTTGAACTAATTATTTTGTTTTTTTAATTGCCTTTTTTTTGTACTGTGGACACTTTTAACGTGCACGTCTTGCTACATCGTTCTCACATAATGTACCATCTCTACAAGAATGATGTATCCAAGATTTTTTGTAAAAACATTATGATTTAAAAGAGTGTCCATGGAGTTTCTTGCCCATTCTTCTCCATAGAGATCTACGCTTTGGAATGGGCAACTACAGTACTTTCACAGTTATTTTGTCTTGTGACTGGGACTGTAGCTTCATTTTTTATTGCTGTCTTTGTTTCGACAATTCAAAAGTGCCTGTAATTGGCCTACTTGAAATAAATGATTTGATTTGATTTGAAATAGGAAGGCACACACTGGTGACAAGATCCTACAGGTTTTTTAGTTTTGTTTTAGTTATCGACTTGATTCCCATTGTGAATTAATTGCAGTTTGTTTTCTGTGTTTATTTATCTAAGTTTTTTGCATGGTTGATGATTATCTCGATGTAAATAATAAGTGAAAAAGTAAATAAAAATGTCGCTACCAATAAAAAGCAGTAAGTATCTGGACTTACTTTAAATTAGACAAAAATGATCCGGAGCAGTCCGATTGTAAAATATGTTATAAAAGTTACCCGCGGAAGGGATGTACTACTACTTCTTTGAAAAATCACCTGAAATCAATGCCTTAGGAGTTTCGTTTGTTCGAAAGCGCGCGGTAATGAAAACCAGATGAAGAAAAAAAAAGATGATGCAGGTATGTTCGGAATATCGGATTTCAAACATATTAAATCGATTTTTATTTATTATGTACCTACTTATAATTGAAATATCTTTAAAAAATCCTGAAATCCGCATCCCCATCCGCGGATGTGAACCTTTAGTAATCCGCATCCACGGATGTCAAAATTTTTGCATCCGCAACAACCCTGGTAGAAACAATTTTTGTGTTTTATATTGTGTAGATGTAGGTAAGCAAATGGCAATGTACGCTACGCTCTGTAATCAGTAGCACTGTATGTACCTAATCTTAATCAGCAATAATGAAACCAATCAAATTAGCATAAATTCTTCAAAAAGATTAAAGTATTTGCGTTGTGAAACTACTTATCATTGCCAGCTCGTTTCGTATCCAAGTATAAATCACAGCAAAACGTTTTGTTATTTACCGAGAACCTTGAAAATTCATTAACTAAGTGGAAGCTGTGGCGCTGTGGGACTATAATGATACGGGGCTCCGAGTAACAAGGGCCCCCGATGAGTAGAGGAAAATACGAGTAACCACAAAATCTTCCTATAACTTCAAATGCTTATTGATTCATAATGAGTAATCGATAAAAAATTACTTATCGCGGTCCAAAAAGGCCCAATTTTATCGAGCGCACTGCGCTCGCTCTTCAACGGTAACTTCGTTTATTGCGATTCAGAAAGTTAACCTTTTTCAAGCTCGCTTGGCTCGCTTTTCGACGAAGACTTGTCCTTATGCGATCCTCTTAAATTCTCTTAATATCGTTATTTCATAATCCTCTGTTTGGGCTTCGCCGCACAGTTTCAAAGGGCCCCCAAAAATTTTTGATACAGGGCCCTAATAGAACTAACTACTTACGCCACTGATCACAACCCTTCACAGTTCACACTCGTGAATGTGAACATCGCAGGTCCACTGTGTGGACAGTCGCATTATGCATCAGTGTGCAGTGGTCATAAGCGCAGAAGCGCGACTGCTGACTAAGGGGTTTGATACCCTGCTCGGGAATTGTGTTTTCCGACAGGAATTTCTTATTTGGAGTTCGGTGCCAGGGCTTTTGAGCCTGAATTATGGCAATTCACTCGCTACTAACTAAACACAGGGTGTAATAAGACCTTAGACCCACCACAAAGCCGGCAACCAAGCATTCTACACCAAACCTAAGTAACACTGCAAAAATATTACCGGCAAACGATTTTTTTTGGTGTGAAAAATCACCATTTTCAGTAGGTAGTGCTCAAAGTAACACACTCACAATTTGTGCTGATGGATGTTTATTTATTTATTTTTATTTATTTACATTTGAAACTTGTATTTGAGAAAAAAAGTGTGAAAAAGTTGTAACTTTGACCTTCAATATTTCTGGAACTAGAGAGTTCCTAGGCAAAGGTCCAGGTACAATAAAATGATCCCAATCACGGGAAGATCAAGTGCCGGCTTCGTTAAAGACGTGTTTATTACACAAATTAAAACTAGCAAAATGTATGTAGGTTTACTGTAATGGGTGAACTTTGTATTGTGTCATATTATTACTTAAGGTATAGTATCGAGACTGGGGAGCCAAGAGAGGAAGAGATGACAGGCTGCGCACCCGTTGACATCTCACTCGGCTCATTAGCTCAGACAATTATTTACAACAGCAAGGCTTTCAGCTGTGCCGATGCGAGGGTTCGAGTTCCTCTCCCTCCCACCCCTACATGGGAAACAGCTAATTGTAGGCAGCATGTGCAGCAGCCATCTTGTTGTTTCTGTTGCATTAATTATCTTTATCGATGTAGTAATTAACCATGAAACACTGGTAACAATGATACCTAACACACATTAAATAAATGACACACTTGTGTTCACGTAAAGCATAGATTGGCGTGTACTTGTCGGTGAACAAGTGAAGTTCGCACGGTCGTCGCCGTCGTCGGTGCTCGTGTGCTCGTCGACATGACCACGTCTAATCATCGTCACCTTGACACACTGTGTGACTGGCAAGCGCTGGGAAAACCACGACGACGCGACGCGACGCGCGACGCCTCGGAACGTGCTCGTCTATTACTAAACAGTCAATATTGTGCTGATTATACACAGAGTTGAACATTACGTAGACTACCTACAGAATGTTCAGTCGTGTTAAATATTGTAATAAAGTGGCAACATTTATATTTTAATAATTAAATTTCGAGTATGGCAACTCCTTCCTTCTTCCAACGCCGGTCAAGGCGGTGTGTCCATTTTTTTGTACTGTGCCTAATAATAAAATTAAACAACGTTTATTCCTTCTCCAAGCCGTTTTATTTCGCTCCATCCACTGCCGATAATAACTGTAAAAGGTTATGGGCCCAGGCATCCGGAGCGAAATAAAGGAATATTGACTTAAAAGCTGTGGTAAAGCGGCGCGTGGTCCTGCGGTCAAGCAGAGGCAAAGGCGGAACAAGATGGACGGCGAGGGCTATATTTTTGGAGCTTCAAATAATCGCATGTTATTAGAAGATGTCGGTAATTGGCATACATGGAAATTTCAAGTAAAAGTCATATTGAAGGCGGTAAATGTCTTTGACTTGGTGGATGGCTCATCAAAATGCCCTGAAAATGAAGATGAAAAATTAACCACATGGAAGAGGTTAGATGCAAAAGCCCAAGGAATCATCGTAGCAAGACTGGGTAACACGGCTATGCTGCATGTTCAAAATTGCGAAACAGCCAAAGAAATGTGGGACAAATTAAATACAGTTTATGAACAAAAATCTGATATGTCACTCCACATATTACAGCAGCGCTTCTTCGAAGAGAAACTTAACAGTTCGGAAGATGTATCTACGTTCATAGCTAAAATAGAAGCCATTGTGACTCAAATAAGGCAAGCAAAGGGCGAAGTTGCCGAAAACATGATTGTTACAAAAATCATAAGTTCGCTAGGTGAAAAGTTCAGACACTTTGTCTCTGCATGGGACTCTGTGCCATTAGAAAAGCGAAATCTTTCGGAGTTGACAGCCAGGCTCATCATAGAAGAACAAAGAAACAAACTGTACCAAAACAGTGAAAACAGTAGTTCCACAGCGTTCAAAACGAACACAAACTCAAGAAAATGCTTTAACTGCGGTAAAGTGGGGCATTATAAAAAGGACTGTAAGGTAAAGAAGCACAAAAGTGATAAAACTGAAAACATCCTATTTTGTAAGCAATGTAAAAAGCGAGGACATACAAAAGAAAAGTGTTGGTATAACAAAGACAATAAACAACAAAGTGAAGATAAAAAACAAAACGCATTTGTCATGTCAGTGGTATGTGGACTTATGTCAAAAAGTAAATATAATGAGTGGTTCTTAAATAGTGGTGCTTCTGAGCATATGTGCTTTACAGTGGACAGTTTCATAAACTATAAAAAGTTATTAGTGCCTAAAGACATTGTTATTGGGGATGGGACAATAATAAAAGCATTAGGTTATGGTGACATTAACCTAGAGGCATATGATGGTGTAAATTGGATTAAAACATCAATAGGCAGTGTGTTACATGTGCCAAGCCTCAAGGCAAACTTATTTTCCATGAGTGCTGCTCTGGATAAAGGTTACAAACTGGAGTCGACTGCTAACGAGTGCCAGTTTATCAAAAACAACAGTGTGTGTGCGGTAGCCCAGAGAAATGGTAAAATGTACACAATGTTATTCAGACAGTATGAGAATAATGCCATGGTTGGAAAAGTAATGTCAAATCTGAGGGAATGGCATACCAAACTAGGTCACCAAGACATAAACCAAGTGAAAAGCATCTTGATGAAGCAAGACATTAAGTTCGAAAATAGTGAAGAAGAAACCTGTTTGCCATGTTTGAAAGGAAAACAACATAAGTTTCCCTTCCCATCCAGTACCCATAGGGCAACGAAACCAGGAGAGGTTATCCATATTGACATTGGAGGTCCAGTAGAACAAACTTCACTAGGAGGGGCAAGGTTCTTTCTGCTCATCAAGGATGATTATTCCAAATTTAGAAAGGTGTATTTTCTGAAGAATAAAGGTCAGTCTGTAGAATATTTAAAACAGTATCTGAAAGAAATAAAAGTTAATCCTGGTCACATAGTGAAATACATAAGAAGTGATAATGCAAAGGAATTTATCGGTAAAGAAATGGAAAACTTGCTGAAATCACATGGGATACAACACCAAAGAAGTATAACATATACTTCACAACAGAATGGTTGTGTAGAGCGTGAGATGAGGACGGTGGTTGAGTCGGCACGAACTATGCTTCTGGAGAGCGGCCTAAACAAAAATATGTGGGCTGAAGCTCTCAACACCGCTGTCTACATAATTAACAGAACAGGTCCTAGTCGTGTGAAAGACAAAACACCATATCAACTTTGGTGGAACAAAGATTTTGATGTCAACGGCCTTCAAGTCTTCGGTAGTCAAGTATCTGTACATATTCCTGATCAAAAACGGTTAAAGTTTGATAGCAAGGCTGAATTAGGCTATTTCATAGGATATGGAGAAAATACAAAAGGATACAGAATATATTTTCCAGAGGAAGACAAAGTAGACATCAAAAGAGACATAGTATTTATAAAACAGTCTATAGAAAACAAAGATAGAGACAGAAGACAAGAAAAGGAGTATCACATAGTTTCTGACACTCAAGAAGAGACAGAACAAGTTTCAGAGGAAAAAGAAAGCCAGTATGAGGATATTGAAAACCCTGAAACAATAGAAAGTGAAAATGAACAGGATTCCATTCATTCTTTTCATGAGGAATCAATACTAGAAGAAGAGGTAGAGGAAGAAATACAAGAAGAACAGGAAAACTCACAGGAAACTTCAGGACAGACAGAAGAGGCAACAGAAAGATCCAGAAGAGTAAGGAAAAAGCCAAGCTGGTTGAAAGACTATGTACAAGAAGACGAAAACATGTTCCTGAGCTACTGCTGTGATGAACCTGTTTCCTACCAAGAAGCTATGAAAAGACCAGATAAAACTAAATGGGAGGAAGCCATAAATAAAGAGTTGAAGACACTGGAGGAAAATAATACCTGGGAGGAGGTGACAGGAGTTCCTGATGGAGAAAACATAGTGAGTAGCAAGTGGGTATTTAAAATCAAGGAGGCGGAAGGAAAATCTCTGTATAAAGCTCGCTTAGTAGCCAGAGGATTTGAACAGAAGAACTGCGACAATCAAACATACTCACCTGTCGCCAAGTTAACAACCTTCAAAGCTATGATGGCTGTAGCTACCCAGAAAAGGCAGCCAGTGTATCAAATGGATGTCACGGGAGCATTTCTTTATGGAGACATCAATGAGACAGTTTATATGAGATTACCTAGTAATAAGGTATGTAAACTAAAGAAGTCAATCTATGGTCTTAAAAAATCTCCTAAATACTGGAATGAAAAGTTTAATAATTTTATGTTGAATGAAAATTTTCTAAGATCAAAGAATGACCCATGTTTATATTTCAAACAAATAGGAAATGACTACATTTATGTGTTATTATTTGTAGATGATCTGTTGTATTTTGGTAGTAATAAAAACCAAGTAAGTGACTTTAAAAGTTCCATATGTAAAAACTTTAAAATGAAAGATTTGGGTCTAGCCAGTAATTATCTAGGAATAAATATTAAACAGGATCTTGTTAATTGTGTAACTATAATAAATCAGAAAAGATATTTGTTAAAGTTGTTAGATTTATATCAGATGTCAAATTGTAAAACTGTATCTACTCCAATAGAACAGAATTTAAATTTTGAATTGTTACAGAAAGATAAAAGTGAAAGTTTTGAAATAGAAAAAGCCTGTAGAAGTTTAGTTGGCAGTCTTTTGTATGCTACTTGCACTAGACCAGATTTATGTGTAGCAGTAGGATTTCTTAGTAGATATGTGCACTGTGCTAGTGTAGCTTTATTTAAATGTTTAAAGAGGATATTAAGATACATAAAGGGTACTATAGATTTGTCTCTAATATATAAATATGAGGAAAGTAGAAATGTATGTAAACTGCAAGGCTATAGTGATGCAGACTGGGCCGGTGATGTTGCAGACCGGAAGTCAACATCTGGTCAAATTTTTTATATTTTTAACTGTCCAGTTTCTTGGTACAGCAAGAAACAGTCTTGTGTATCATTATCGTCTTGTGAAGCTGAATATGTAGCTCTTAGCATGAGTATTATGGAAGGTTCTTTTTTAAAAATGTTACTCAAAGATTTTGGATATAATAATGTTGATTTTGAAATACTTGAAGACAACCAAAGTGTGATTAATATAGCAAAAAACAATGACAGTAACAAAAGGTTAAAACATATAGATATAAAATATCAGTATATTGTGGAAAATGTATCAACAGGTTCAGTTAAAATAAAGTTTGTTTGTAGTAATAACAATATAGCTGATTTGTTTACCAAACCTTTGGGGAAAATACTTTTTGTTAAACTTAGAGATATGATATTGTCATAAGTTTGTTAAAGCAAGTAGGCACGTACATAGTGTTGAGTTTATAACATTGTTTAAGGTATCTTGTGTATGTAAAGGTTGTTAGGTATTTCTAGATTTAAGGGCTCTGCATATTTGTTTAGAAGTTTAAGGGGAAGCATCTCAGAATTTTTCTTAAGGGGGTGTTAAGAATAAATGTTTTGAATTGTTAAATTAAAGGGTTGTCTGGGAATTAAAATATAATGTTGAGGGGGTGTGTTAAATATTGTAATAAAGTGGCAACATTTATATTTTAATAATTAAATTTCGAGTATGGCAACTCCTTCCTTCTTCCAACGCCGGTCAAGGCGGTGTGTCCATTTTTTTGTACTGTGCCTAATAATAAAATTAAACAACGTTTATTCCTTCTCCAAGCCGTTTTATTTCGCTCCATCCACTGCCGATAATAACTGTAAAAAGTCGAAGTAGGAAAAAATAATTTTAATTAGAATATTCACAATATTTCTCTTATTACTCATTACTTACTCAGTAGGTATCTCATAATTATTATTCCCATCACTGTTGCAGCGAGGAGCTCGTGGGTAAATAATAACAACCACTCGGATCAATCTTCAGGTTAAGCCGCGCTTGCCTAGGTAGGTATTACCCAGTAATAACTGGGTTGTGAAAGTCAGATAGGCAGTCGCTCCATGTAAAATATTGGTATTTAGCTGCAAGCCGACCCCAACATAGTTGGGAAAAGGCTAGACAGATGATGAATGTTGCAGCGAACCACTTCCATAAGACTATTGACATTTACTTACCTACTGTAGCAACTATGGGCGTCTCCAGGCTTGCGGGAACAGCCTTGGTCTTGCAGAGGATGCAAAATTAAGTTAGCATTTTGACATTCTGCATGTTTTGCTTATTATTTCATCACAACACAGTCTTTGAAAAATTTTGTATTTATCTAAAATCAAGACATTTTTATTTACCAGACATTTCCATCGTTCTCTGAGATAGCGATATTGGCGACCATTCGCTGAAATTGGTCACTCCAGCATCATCCAAGCCAAATAGACAAACCCAATGGATCGCACTTCTTCCGGGTACATGCGAACCTTACCTTCCTACCGTCGTCACGGCGCCGGATGCATTGTTAATCCGCTCGGTTTTAACTCCAAAGCACCACAAATATTATATCGTGTAAAAAAAAACCGGCGCAGGCGCAGGCAAGAGAATCCCCTTTACGTAGGTGCGTACCTAGTGTAGGTACCTACCGATGAAACAGGTTCGGCAGCGCCGGCTCGGAAATCGGTGGACTATCCTGTGACTGCTGTGAGTGGTTCTAAATACTTCGTTCATTTAATATTAGTCGGGCTCACACGCTCGCTCGGCAAAGATCGCTCGAGAAAACATTTTGAAGGGTAAGGCAAGCCTACTTAGCGAGGAAGCGCGCAGCGCGATGCAGTGCGGTGCCGAGCTTTCCCGCATATTCCTGTACTATAATAATTATTACCAAAAAAACTCGATAGGTAGTCGTTGGAAAATCCAGTTCATGGATTCATCAGTTCGTATTTTATTTATAGGTAAGAATGACTGTGAAGTAACAGGATAGCCGACTGTGAACTTTACCAATAGGAGGAGGTTTTCAATTTAACCGTTTCATAGTCGAAGGCAAGTTGAATCGTACAGTGGAAAATGTAGAAATGTCGTAGGATTTAGGTCATGTAGCCCAGTATTATGGTCAGTTTCCACCAAACGGACAATATTTATAAAATCAGTGACATCAAAAAAAAAATTTGTACAAATTAATGTTGGGAACACACACATTACAAATGAAATGTGAAAACTCCCCATCGATCCCACATAAGCAAAAAAAAAAAGTTCGTTAAGGTCAAAGTTCGCGTAATTACTTTTTTTTATATTAGCCTTGTATGTCCCACTGCTGCGCAAAGGCCTCCCCCATATCCTTCCACTCTTCACCTCTAACCAGCCTCCGTGATGTGCGTCAAGATCATCTCGCCATCTCTTTCTAGGCCGGCCTCGGCGGCGCCGTCCATTCTCAGGTACCCATTGTGTTGAGACCTTTGCCCAGCGGTCGTCATGCATGCGGCTCGCGTGACCCGCCCAATCCCATTTGAGCCTGGCAGCCTTTTTGCCTACGTCTGCAATTCCTGTTTTTGACCGCAGCGTAGTGTTCCGTATTTTGTATGTTCTTTTTACACCCAGAATGCTGCGCTCCATTGCTCTTTGGCAGACCCCAAGGCGGAACTTTTGCGATTCGATGAGTGACCAGGTCTGAGCACCGTAGGTTAGGACGGGCAGGATACACCCATCGCCGAGTTTTCGCTTCAAGGAGGTCGGCAGTTCTCCCTTCATTAGCGTCTTCATGGACCAGTAGCTTTTCCAGGCGTTGTCGATTCGGCGATCGATTTCTTTTTCCTGCCTGTTTTCGAAAGAAACTAACTGACCCAAGTAGATGTGTACTCATCAACATAGTGTATTTTTTGCCCATCTACCTCGACCCTACATTTTGTGCTATTCGTCATAGTTTTGGTTTTAGACCGATTCATCGCGAGTCCTACCTTGAGGCTAGCCGTGCTCAGGCCTTGGAGCATGCTCTGTAGTTCGAGAGCTGTACGAGCAAAAAGGACAATGTCATCGGCAAATCTCAGGTTAGTCAGGCTCTTACTGCCGCCTTCAACGCCCTTGGTCTCCCATGAGGCTGCCAGTGTCTGAAATATCTCCTCGAGTGTGCTTGTAAACAATTTGGGAGAGAGCGGATCACCCTGTTTAACACCTCTTTGTATTCCAAAAGAAGGTCCTGAAGAATAATTTTAATGTTGGCTTACCTATTGTAGTATATGTTTCTAAGAAGATCGATTTATTGTGTTTCAAGTTCCTGCTTTTGCAAGGATCTGAATATTTCGGGGTGTTTTATGCGGTCGAATGCCTTTGTATCTACGAAGGCCAAATATAGTGGTTTTTTGAATTCTTAGGATTTTTCTAAAATCTGGTTTAGTGTCTGAAAGTGGTCAGTTGTGGAAAAACTATGGCGAAATCCGGCTTATTCTGGTGGCTGATGTTTGACCAGGTTTTCGTCAATACGATTATGTATGACTTTAACAAATGCTTTGTAGATATGTGATGTTAGGTTGATTAGACCGTAATTGCCGATATCGCTTTTATCGCCTTTTTTATGCAAAAGTATTATATTGGAATGGCACATTGTTTTGGGAACTTTTCCCGATTGCAGAATGGTGTTGAACAGGTTTTTAAGGTGAGGCAATAAGGTAGTGGAGCCGATTTTGAGTGCTTCGGTGGGAATTCCATCCTCCCCGGGACTTTTATCGTAGCGCATGGTAGTAAGCGCTCTGAGCACTTCATAGCAGGTTATTGGCGAAACGGAATCTGAGAGATGGTATTCTGTATTTAAAGTGGGTTCTGGGTCATCTGAATATAATATTTTATAGCACTTGGTAGCAATTTCCTTGATTTTTTCTCTGTTGTAGTGTTTTACTCCTTTGTCATCTACTAGACTATTGATCCAAGCTTTTCCTTTGTTTATTCCATGTTTAAGTACCCTTAAAGATGAACGTTTTTCTAGAGCTGTTTTAACTAAATGCGTATGAAGATTTCTCAGATCCTTACTATTACTTCTTTTGACCTCCTTGTCTATTGTTCTATATTCTGCAGTCCCAATTTCTTTGTTTGTCTGTTTGTCTATCAACTGAAAGCTGTTAGTTTGTTCCTAGTTTTGGGTGTGTTTTTTTATGTTTTTACAACTCTTGTTGATCCGGGTAACTATTTTGCTATACTGGTCCTCTGCGTCTGTTTTTTTTTTCAGGCAATCGGCAAGTTCAATCATAAAATTGAATTTATACTTTTTGAATCACTTTTTTTTCGTTTTTTTTGGAAATTGGTAATTTATTTTTGCAAAAAAGGTTTAACGATCTTTGTACATTAAAAAAATATGGCATCTATAAAAAATTAACTAAGTATTTACGAATGAATAAAAGCGATGTAAATTATGAGTGAGTGGGGAAAATTATTTGTCTGATTGAAAATTATCTTGTAAAAAAAATACTGTCAAATGATCAGGTTTTGATAGAAATTATGATTATTAATTGTAATTGTAGAGTAGGCTGACATAAAAAAAAACATAATTGGACGCATTTATAACGCTGAATGTTGAGCCTGGCAGGGAGCTAGGATTAAAGTGCAAGTCGAAAGAGATTAGAGAAATAATAAAATTCATGTCGCGTGGCAAATTTCCTGGACATGACGGGCTCAGCATTGAGCATCCCAAGTATGCTGGTCTACATCTGCCCAGACTTCTGGCTATGTTGTATAGTTTTTGCATGTCACATGGTTATATGCCTAGGGAGATGATACGGACTGTGCCCATAGCGAAAAATAAGTCTGGTGATCTTGCTGCTAGAAATAGCTATAGGCATATCTCATTAACAACCGTTATGTCTAATATGTTTGACAGCATGCTTAATAGAAAATTAAATAAGTATACAATACCTTATGTTAACCAGTTCGGGTTCAGACCTGGACTATCAACGGAAAACGCTGTGTTGTATTTTAAGCATGCTGTCACATACTACACGGACCGCAGCACTCCTATTTACGCCTGCTTCCTTGGCCTATCCAAAGCATTTGACCTAGTTTCTTATCATATCCTATGGTATAAACTTCAAAGAGCTCATATTTTACCTGTTAAAATCAACATCTTTAAATAGTATGGAAACCAGATCAACAATGTGTGATGGGCAGGGGCTTTGTCTGATCCGTATAGGTAGGAGTACGGGGTGAGAAACGGGGGTTTGAGCTCACCAACGCTCTTTAACCTATAATTATGTCGACGGGTTGATTGGCAGGCTCAGCAGCACCAAGATCGGTTGTCATATACATAGATGGAGTCTGTGTTAGTACCTAATGTCAGCTTCGCAGACGGCATGGTGCCTCTGAGTGCTTCAGTCTGTGGCCTCAGAAAGATTGTGGCAATTTGTGAGAAGTACGGCGGCATACTCCTGACAAATTGCCACAAGCTTTCTCACATGGCTTAATTTACAATTATAAAAAAGCGAATTCATGGTATATGGGGCCGGGGGTAGGTATCCTGTTTATGTAGGTACCACCAGTTTACCTTGATGGTATGTCATTAGAGAGGCTACACAAGTTTAAATATCTTGGCCACATAAGACATTGAACGGGTGCGGAGGACCTTGTCGGTTAGAGCGGACATGCTGGCTCACAGGTTTGCACGTTGTTCAGAAAGCGCAAATTGCTCTTTTCAGAGCGTACTGCACTACGTTTTAAACGAGAAGCCATAGAGGCTAGATATACTCGAAAATCGTACAGTGCCCTTCGCGTGCAATACAACAACGCGTTCAGGGTGCTGTTGAGGCTGCCCTGCTTCTGCAGTGCGTCAGGGATGTTCGGGGACGCAATTGTGGATTGTTTCTTTGCCACAATGCAAAAGCGCTGTGCGTT
This sequence comes from Standfussiana lucernea, assembly GCA_964057025.1. Classification (NCBI taxonomy): domain Eukaryota; kingdom Metazoa; phylum Arthropoda; class Insecta; order Lepidoptera; family Noctuidae; genus Standfussiana; species Standfussiana lucernea. Next base: position 12,678,660 of record OZ059809.1, read on the forward strand.
TCTGGTGCGTGAGGTGTGGAGGGCAGCGGCAACAATATCCTGTCTTTAATTTCGAGCACTGGCTGGACTGTGTGTTTTTAATAACAAATGAGTCATGGTTACTTGAATAAATATATTGAATAGATTGCTATTAACGTTGAGGAGTTTTCTCCTAAGCGGTTATCCATAAAGTACGTCACACGAATTTCATGATTTATGCGCTATGCCAACTCTAGAGCTTATTCTTCTATGTTTGACATTTTTCAATTTGCTTTCAAAGACATAATATTTCATATATTTTTAAAGTCTTGTAAATCTCTTTGTTTGCTTTAGTAGTACCCCTACCCAAAGAGTATAATAATAATATATATTTTTATATTAATTTTATGTAGGAATATGAGTAGGAATATTAAAAAAATGTGTAATAAGGAAATAAATAAAGGAAATAATATTAGCTTCGTGAGTACTACCGAAACTAAGGGGTGTAAATTAACCACAAATTTACCTATTTTATTTTTAATCAATTTTATTCTGACAGGTTTTGTTGTTAATAATTCATGCCATTGCAAAACCAAAACGTCGAAAATTACCTATTTTATTTTTGTCCTGTCAATGTCGAACAGCTAGTTAGAAAATGATCATCTACTATTGCCCACATAATGAATACCTACTGCTATTTTAGTTTTTATTCAAAGCACTTAAAAAAATAGATTAATCAATTTATATTGTATTTTTGATAATCAATTTCAAGTTTGACAATTAATAATGTAGTTTGCCTTGTTCGTGGAAAGGAACGTACTGTTTTGTATTTGTTTACGTTATACGGTTGGTTTTCCGTTTTAGTTATTGATATGCACATGCCTACATAATACATTATTCTGATAAATTGATGAAAATGAATCAAAAGGCTATCATAAAGATTTGTAAGGAGCTGGGCTGCTGCGACGCATGCTGTATTCGGTACTTAGGGGTAAAGACTCCGTCAGCTTACGAAAATACCCACCAGTTCGTTCTTAAACTTGTAAGTCGCTTTACTATTACTTCATAATTTGCAAAACAGATCAAGCAAATACAACACATTAAACTTCTCGAATGTACCAGTACTTTGATACCAGCTATTACTTACTCAAAATGAATGTGACCTAACCTCCTAAATTTTATGAAGTTTTTATTTATTCGTTCATAACCTTTAGAAAAATATTGTTGATGCTTTAAAAAGTCTTGTTAATCATATTATCTTGTAATTAAAAGATCATAAAAGGTCGCTTTCAAGAACAATATAAAATAATAATATTGAATGAAATGACAAACATGGTCAAAGAAAGTCTATTATTGATCTTATCCTTTAAAATTTGAACAACCGCTTCACTCACAATTTGACAAGCAGACAGTACTTTGTGGGCTTAGGTTCACTGCTACTGTTTTACATCAAACTCAAACTCAAAGCATTTATTTCAATTAGACCATTACAGGCACTTTTGAATGTCAAAACACAAAAAATAAACTAAGTTACAGTCCCTGTCACAGGGCATAATAACTTGTGAAAGTACTGTAGTTGCCCATTCGAAAGCGTAGGTCCTATGGAGAAGCATAGGCAAGAAACTCCATGGACACTCTTTTAAATCAATATGTTTTTACAAAATCTTGGTTACATCATTCATGTCGAGATTATACATACATGTGAGAACGATGTAGAAAGACGTGCGAGTAAGAGCGTCCAGAGTAAGAAGATAAAATCAACAATTCAAAAATACAATAATCCATGGCAGCTGCGAGATGACCAGTCCCTATAGAATTGAAATAAGAAACAGTTTTTTCCCTAATTTATATTCATCATAATTTAAAAAGTTTTGTTGTTGTGTCAGTATTCATTCTTTGAATTTAATTTATTTTAAATAGTGTGCGGTGACAACAAGTCAGCCAGAGACACCCAACTTAGAAATAAATGTAGAACCTGTGGTGGAGCCAACAGACAATCCTCCAGAGAAACTAAAAACTGATCCTTCTGAGAATGATGCAGAGGAAAAGTTACACGAGGCGGGGGACACCTCCAGTAGTAAGCAGCGGGCCACGGACACGTCACACGAGACAGAAGACTCTGTGTGTAGTGAGCCCGCTGCCAAACGGATGAAGGTGGAAGGTGTGTGTGTGACCTGCCTCGGAGTACTGCAGAAAGAGAACTGGCCACAATGCTGGAACATGGTCAAAGAAAAGCTAGATAAGAAACGGTTAGTCAAGTAATGTTTCCAGCATATCAACTTCAGACTGGTTGATTGTAAGCAACAAGCATGCTGGGGGTCTAACCTCTAGCACGCGTAGCACAACCACTGTAGAAACGGGTTTTGTCGTTGGAAGAATAGACAAAATGAGAGATTGTAGAAAGATTTTTATTGTCAATCTGTCAATTTGTCTATTCTTCCGTCGACAAAACCCGTTTCTACGGTGGTCCATCAACAATGATACAGGCAAATGAACCCTACTCCTTATTATTTTCGCATTCACACTTTTGAAAACATCTCAGGATTAAGAACAACTGTCCAATTGTGTTGCCATTCATTTATAATTCGGGCTCCTAACTAATCTTTGGTCCGTAAGTGATGCGCAGTAGGAAATGGCTGTGACTTCGGACGAAACTTTGGGTTTCGTGCTTACAGAACTAGAATTACAACTCCTGGCAGCGTTGTTGACGGTGATGTTTGTTGTAGCTACGAGTGCGCGACGTTCGCGTGCGCGCTGTCGGCTCCTATCGCCACCATACTGCGAGAGCGCCTCGTGTTGCTGCGCCTCAAGGACGCGTTGCCCGGCTACGACGACGGTGAGCTGCCTACAGTGCTCATAGTGGCCAAGCCCACACCGCCGCGCTGTGCGAGCGCCTACTGTACTGGTTCACATCCGCAGCGTCGCTGACGCCGCTGAAAGAGGCGTGGAAGTGGTCGTTTGGCGTGCAGCTGGCGCGACACGCCGGCAAGGCGCTAGACTCGGGTGCCGTGTCGCCGCTGCTCGTCACGCTCAACATCGAGTACCCGGACGACGCGCAGGAGCTGGAGGTGCTGAAGGCGCTGGCGCCGGCGCTGTTCAGCGCGCGGCGCGCGGCCGGCCGGCGCTTCGGCGTAGAGTTCACGCGCCGCTCCGTGGAGCAGGCGCTGGCGGGCGCTTCGCTCGCGACACTGTGCGCCGCGGGCCTGCCCGCCGCGCCGCCCGTGCGCGCGCGCGTGTCCTGCGTCAGTGTCGTGTGCACGCACGCGCCGCTCTACCTCGGCGGCAGGTACGTGAAGCTGAGCCGCACGCTGCCACAGACGCCGTGGCTGGTGGGCGGCGTGCGTATGATGCACTCGTCCGTGCAGGAGCTCATCTGCCAGCCCATCGCGGCGCTGTTCGGGTGAGTGTGGACTGTGGGATCTCGGTGTGGGTGTGTGGTCACAGTACAGTACCAGTGAGGTGAGGTGACGTGCGCGTGTGTGTGCAGGCTGGGCGTGGAGGACGCGGAGCACCGGCTCAAGTTCATGTCGGCGGGGCGCGAGGACGTGGACGTGCGCTGCTTGGGCGACGGCCGCCCCTTCGCCATCGAGGTGCCCACGTCATTCACAACTAACCAGAACATGCTCACACACCAAACACTGCAACTTAGGGAACTTGTGCATTATGCGCCCACGACCATGACTTTTGGCCGCAGAAGCTTCGACCAAGAAGAAAGTTTGGTCGCACGACCGTCCGACCAGTTTTGTTCAAGATAGCGGACGCTCATACGACAAGTCATAGTCGTGGACTGGAAGCCGCATAGTGCGCGAGCTCCCTAACTGATCAAAATTAGATATTTATTTTATAGCGAAACCTTTTACCTAACAATACAGACCACACCAGTCAAATGGAAATAAAATGTTAAAGGTGTAAGGAAAATGTAAATACTTTACTTTTTAACCGAAATCTAAAAAAGGAGCAGGGTATGTTTGTTACCGATTTCTCTGTGGTTACTGGTCCGATTTAAGTGATTCTTTTTTCATTTGGTAGAGGAATCTCGCGCGGTGGTTCCATATATGTACATATTATTAACTTTACCTAAGTAGGTAGGTACTTTATGAATTATCCTCTATAATATGCTTTTTTTCTTCTTCGTCAAAAAATAATAACTGGAGATGATTGTGTCTGCAGATCACAGACCCGACGCGGGAGCCGAGCGAAGCGGAGCTGAGCGAGCTCTGTGAGCAGATCTCTGCGAGCGGGCACGTGAGCGTGCGCCGCCTGGTACCCGTGTCTCGGTGAGTGGCGTGTGGCCTATGGCCTGTGGCACTGTGTCGCGACACTGTGTGTTAACTGTGCGTCGTTACAGGGAGGACCTCGCGCAGCTCAAGAAGGGAGAGGAGACCAAGTGCAAGACGTACGAGCTGCTGTGCATCAAGCTGTCGCGCTCCGAGGACGACGGACCCGCGGTGAGTGAAGTCGCGAGCTGCGTGCAGTGCGTGCGGGGAGCGGGGACGTGTCTAATGTGTGCTCGTGTTGGCAGGCCAACGGCGACGCGGGGCACGCGGGGGGGGCGGGGGGGGCGGAGGGCGTGCCGGTGACGGAGCGCGACCTCGCGCGCATCAACGCGTACCGCAACACGCCGCCGGGCGACGCGGCGCGCGTGCTGCTGCAGCAGCGCACGCCCATCCGCGTGCTGCACCGGCGCCCGCTGCTGACGCGCGCGCGCCGCATCCTGGCGCTGAGCGCGCGCGCCGTGCCGGGGCAGCCCGCGCTGCTGGCGCTGCGCGTGCGCACGGACGCCGGCACCTACGTCAAGGAGTGGGCGCACGGCGAGCTGGGCCGCACGCGCCCGCGCCTGGCGGACGCGCTGGGCGCGCGCGCCGACATCCTCGCGCTCGACGTGGCCGCCGTGGAGCTGGACTGGCCCGGCACGCCGCACTGACGCGCGTCTGACGTGCTGGGGCTACTGTGATCGACTGGACGGCGAGACGGGTGCAAGCTCAAAGCGACTATGTTATAAGAATAAAGAAATTGGAAATGGTTAAGTGTTTGTTTTTATTGAGTATATAGCTGGCGACGCGCGCGATGGCACGACACCGTCTTGCAGCCGCGCGCGTCACTAGCGCGAACTGACCCGTGCCGCGCGCCCACCCCGCAGCAACCATGCTCGTATCCTTGACATGCTTGATACAAGTTTTCAGTTTAAAACATTTCACTCCACCCATTCTTTTTCGGCTACCGTAGCCCAAGGGCAAAAACGGATCGCTAAAGCCGTTGCACTCGGACTGGCACTATACAGGCTGTTAGTGTAAACACCGTTATCCTTGAAACCAGTGGTTTGGTTTCACTTATAGAACGTAAATTCAATGAAAAAAAAATAACATTTTTTTTAAAGTAAAATCTCCATTTTTCCTCAAAATTATTTCACCCTATACGCAAGGGCAAAGAGGACGGAGCGCGGGAACACAGCGCTAGATCAAACAGGCCACACGCCGCGCGCGCGACGCGGCGCGACCCCGCCCACACCCCTCAGTCAAAGACTACTATATATATATGGAGACCCTCAGTCAGGGGCATGAAACTTTCGAACAAACGTACAATTCGAAATTGACAATGAATGTTAGCGCCATCTATCGATCAGGGAACCCCCATTTTCAAAGATAGTTTACTTATTAATGACACTAGGTGGCAGTTTAGTACTAGACCGGAAACTATTTTTAATAAATTAAATAATTAGCCATTAGAAAAATACCAGAATGCATGAAAAAATTAACTATTTTATTTAAGCTATTTAATAATCAAAATAATTTTATTTGCTTCGTATAAATTTAAATTAATTCTTAGTTTTTATAACAGCAACACCAAATGTTTTATACTTTTGTTCAAAACTTTGCTATTTCGTTCGTTCGTTTCTTTGGTTTTCGTTGTTTGTGACTTTTCGTGTATTTTAATATCTTTCTACGACTTGGCGCTCATTATACGGATCCTGATTTTCTCCCTCATAATACCGGAACCCACCTGGCTTTGAATTTGGACACCGATTACTGCTTTTCTGATCTACTTGGCGATATGCCTGGACTGCTGACTTCTGCCTTTCGATTCGGTTTTGAGCTAGAAGATGGCAAAGAAATCGCGGTCACGTTGCTATTTTGGGTGCAGAAATGATAATATGTTTTGATTTTTCTAAATAAATTATGTGATATAAATAGGTGTTTCATTTCAGCAACGCAGCTGCAGTTTTTCTTACCTATATAAAGTGTGATATTAAGTGTAGGGAAATTTGTAAGACGACAAAAGTGCAAAATAGTGTAATACTATAATTTACTAATTTATAAATATTACACTTTTGTCTTTCTACAAATTTCTCTACACTTAATATCACACTCAAAGCCTATTTGGAAAAATTAGTACACCAGCGCTCCCTGTAGGATTTTTTGGGTACTAAAAGCGCCACCTACTGTTCAGGGAACCCAATTAATGTCCATTTTCAAACATAGAGATGCGCATCTATCTCAGTTATAGTATATAGTCTATGCCCTCAGTCTCTCCGCAGCCTCGCTATCGATCGCACGTTACGACACGCTTGCTCGCAGCGCAGCGCTCGCGCCCGCGCCGCCCGCGCACCACCGCTCATTTTTCGCGCAATTGTGTAGTTAGGTATTGTGTAGTGATTATGTCGTATACAAACGTACAGTGGACCGAAATGGTTCGGGTTTACGCCGCGTCGGGTGATAACCTAAACGAGGCTCGAAGAATGTACGCAGAGTTATTCCCTGGACAACCTGTGCCAAACCGAGAAACGATGTTGGCGGCTACTCAAAGGTTACGTACCTATGGCCAGTTCACCGTGCCGGCCCATGCTCAGGGGCGTGGCAACCAGCAGCTGCCAGTTGACCTTCAGGAACGCATACTAAATTTCTTCGCGGAGAACCCAGAGGAGAGTACGAGGCGGGCAGCCTGTATTTTTAATGTTTCCCACTGGACTGTTTGGAAAATTCTTCATATCGATGGTCAACATCCATATCATTTTCGGCCAGTACAAGAATTAAATGAAAACGATCACATACCGCGGGTGCTATTCTCACAATGGTTAATCCAAAATTTTGACAACGTTTCCATTTTATTTACGGATGAAGCAATGTTTACGAGGTCGGGCATTTACAATGTTCATAATGAACATTACTGGAGCCGGGTAAATGAACACCGCGTCCGGCAAAACAGTTATCAGCACCGTTTTTCCGTAAACGTGTGGGCGGGAATTCTGGATGGGAAACTTCTCGGACCCTATTTTATTGACGGACATTTAAATGCGCAGTCGTACATGGCTATTTTAAGACATGTGTTCGACAGGATGTTGGACAATGTGCCCCTTCGTTCCCTGAGAAACCTTTTCTACCAACATGACGGTGCCCCTGCACATTTTCAGCTGCAAGTCAGGGCTATGCTGGATGAAGAGTTTCCTGGGCGATGGATTGGCCGTGGAGGGCCAGTGGCGTGGCCCGCGCGCTCGCCAGATCTTACACCTCTGGACTTTTATCTGTGGGGTGAAATGAAGCGCCGGGTGTATGCCACTGAGTTCCGTAATACGTCGGAACTCAAAAGGCGGATTCGTAGTGCGTTTAGAGACCTGAGAAATGACACTTTTGTGCTTTCGAGAGTGAGAAACAATTTAAGAAAACGTGCGGAGGCATGCGTGGCCGTAAATGGATCCCATTTTGAACAGCTTTTGAGATTAATGTAAGTGTAAAAATAATTCAATCAGTGTAAATAAAACCAGTATTTTTTAATGAAATTGTAGATAAAAATGTGATTAACTTTTAAATACGCCAAAAATACCTACCCAGTTGTTTGTATTTTTTTTAATTTTCTTAAATCTAACTTACATCTGGACTCGTCACGCAACAAAGGTAGGTATTTTTGCCTGTCCTAAGCCAGGAAAAGTATGAAGGGAAAGTTACATCACAGGTTACGTGTATTGTGTTTTTATTACAATGATGTAGTTAGTTAAAACTTATGTAGGTAGTTATAACGGACGGCCAGTGCAGCAGGTCAACGCCCTTTGCAGTGATTACGTAACTCGGGCGCATATTATCCATGATTTTACGGACGGTGTCGGACAGAAACATTTTGAAGTTTTTAAAGAAAAATTCGTTTATTTATTTTTAAATTCAGATAAACATTTTTATAATTAAATCAACTACCTATGGTTTTAGTGACAACGGTGTTTACCCTTACAGCCTTTTTTTTTTTTTTTTTTTTTTTTTTTTTTTTTTTTTTTCGGATGGGAAATCATCAAATGACTTCTCCCGCTCTGGGCTGAGCGGGAGGGAGTGTCAGACTTTTACTGACTAAAACCCATCCATGTTCCTTCATCGCCCTTTGTGTTCCGGGGCCGCGGTATCTCTTTCGAACAACCCGCAGCACCCGGCAGGCATCGGCCCTTGCGGGCCCCTTCCCTATGCTGACATCTCTTTGAGGCGCGCGTGGAACACGAACGCGCCGTCGACACGGCCTGTCGTCCTAAGACGGAGGGACGGCGAGCTAGCCCTTAGCTCACCGTCCACAGGCCCTACCCTTACAGCCTGTATAATCGATGAGAATTGGAAGAAGGAGCATTCAGGTGTACCTATTAGTATTATACACGGTACTAGATGATCGTGTTTGTGGTGATGCCGTTCAGGTGGACGCCGTAGTATCTGTGCTATTAACCGTTGAGGAGTTCCCTCTTGAGGAGACGATCCTGGTCGCAGTGTGAGGTCATGATAGAAATCATCTTTATCTATCAAAATTAAACACCTATACGTACAAAAGTTGGAAATCTCACATCATCAAAAAAATATTAAAACACATCACAAAAAGTAAAGATAATGTTGGGGTTCGAACATGCGACCAGTTGTTTACACAGCGGTCATGAAACTGCTAGATAGGCCTTTATTCCGTTGACATTGGTTTAAAATAGCCGTTCTCATGCCCGACATGACGTCAAACAATTGAAGAATACAAACAAAATGCATTATTGCTCATACCCCTAAGCTGTGCTTATACAAAGTATCCCGCCGCGCTATTTATATCAGTACTAGCAGAGATAATAGTTTTATAAAAGCTTGTCGCGTAAATAGAAAAGGAAAAAAAAGAACTATAAGCAATTATAAAATTCCAGCTCAATCGGTTGGAGGGGAACTGGTTTGAAATTCAGTTGCAAGATTTGACCAATACAACTAACCAACTAATTATACGCATGTTAAATAAAAGCTTCGGTTAAATTAAAATACAAGAAAAAATGCTGGTAGAATACTAACCTCCTCCTTTTTTAGAAGTCGGTTAAAAAGGTTAGGTACATCTTTAATCCCTAACGTGCACGGCATCCCCCAGGTGCTTTTTTTTTTCCGGATGGGAAATCATCAAATGACTTCTCCCGCTCTGGGCTGAGCGGGAGGGAGTGTCAGACTTTTACTGACTAAAACCCATCCATGTTCCTTCATCGCCCTTTGTGTTCCGGGGCCGCGGTATCTCTTTCGAACAACCCGCAGCACCCGGCAGGCATCGGCCCTTGCGGGCCCCTTCCCTATGCTGACATCTCTTTGAGGCGCGCGTGGAACACGAACGCGCCGTCGACACGGCCTGTCGTCCTAAGACGGAGGGACGGCGAGCTAGCCCTTAGCTCACCGTCCACAGGCCCTACCCTTACAGCCTGTATAATCGATGAGAATTGGAAGAAGGAGCATTCAGGTGTACCTATTAGTATTATACACGGTACTAGATGATCGTGTTTGTGGTGATGCCGTTCAGGTGGACGCCGTAGTATCTGTGCTATTAACCGTTGAGGAGTTCCCTCTTGAGGAGACGATCCTGGTCGCAGTGTGAGGTCATGATAGAAATCATCTTTATCTATCAAAATTAAACACCTATACGTACAAAAGTTGGAAATCTCACATCATCAAAAAAATATTAAAACACATCACAAAAAGTAAAGATAATGTTGGGGTTCGAACATGCGACCAGTTGTTTACACAGCGGTCATGAAACTGCTAGATAGGCCTTTATTCCGTTGACATTGGTTTAAAATAGCCGTTCTCATGCCCGACATGACGTCAAACAATTGAAGAATACAAACAAAATGCATTATTGCTCATACCCCTAAGCTGTGCTTATACAAAGTATCCCGCCGCGCTATTTATATCAGTACTAGCAGAGATAATAGTTTTATAAAAGCTTGTCGCGTAAATAGAAAAGGAAAAAAAAGAACTATAAGCAATTATAAAATTCCAGCTCAATCGGTTGGAGGGGAACTGGTTTGAAATTCAGTTGCAAGATTTGACCAATACAACTAACCAACTAATTATACGCATGTTAAATAAAAGCTTCGGTTAAATTAAAATACAAGAAAAAATGCTGGTAGAATACTAACCTCCTCCTTTTTTAGAAGTCGGTTAAAAAGGTTAGGTACATCTTTAATCCCTAACGTGCACGGCATCCCCCAGGTGCTTTTTTTTTTCCGGATGGGAAATCATCAAATGACTTCTCCTGCTCTGGGTTGAGCGCGAGGGAGTGTCAGACTTTTACTGACTAAAACCCACCCATGTTCCTTCATCGCCCTTTGTGTTCCGGGGCCGCGGTATCTCTTTCGAACAACCCGCAGCACCCGACAGGCATCAGCCCTTGCGGGCCCCTTCCCTATGCTGACATCTCTTTGAGGCGCGCGTGGAACACGAACGCGCCATCCCCCAGGTGCTGCACATATGTTAAGCGTCGGGCCCATGGTATGGGGCATGCATGTACCCAGGCACTGATCTAGTACATTGAGGAGGTTTTGTTGACATAAGTGATCTGGCGCGGCTCGGGCGGCTCGCGCGGCTTGCATGACGCAGGCTCCGGCGATTGTCGCATTCCCGCCAGCGAGCAGTTCTCACAATATCGCCGCACGTCACGCCGCTTCCTGCGGCGCATCGAGGCGCCCGCAGCCAGCGCACTCCCAGCACACTCGCCATGCACGCCGCCGCGCCTCTTGCCTGCGCGCTGCTCGCCCTGCTCTCCGTGCTGCCGCTAAGCGAGGTAACGACTCCGGCACACCGTCACCTAATCGAGTGTTCCCACGTACCAGTGCATTATTGACCGCGGCGTGTGTTGCAGACGGCGGTGCCCGGCACGTTCTTCTGGAAACCGCGCGTGTCGCTAGACATCGACAAGCCGCAGAGTGAGTTCACACTCATCTTACTATTTTTAATCCTCGATGCAAAACGAGGGGTGTTGATAAGTTTAACGTGTGTTTAACGTATGTTAAGGCATCGTAGATCCCAAACGACTGAACCGATTTTGATACGGTTTTTTCTCTTAGAAAGCTGACGTGAAGATTGCTCAGGCGTATGTAGATCATTAGCTCATTTCCTACTTGATAAACGGCTTTACCAACTTTCACAGATCACAGTCCGATTTGAAATTTGGCTTATTGTTATTTCGGTGGTATTTCCAAGACCTTGAGCTGATGCTGCAGCATCAAGTAGTCTGCGGGAGACCTAACCCTTAAGTAACCTACAGATACAGTGTTTGTTTGTTTTATTAGAATGGTCTCAAAAAGAAAATGTTAAATAGATGAGGATAAAAATGTAAAGTGCCTAGTTATATTTTGATCCAAGTGTTGTCACGTTGGGAGACAAGTCTCTAATTTTGAATTGCGTATGCGAAACGCACAGAACTGGAGGTTTATGGATTATACCCAGCAACAATAATGAAAATACTTCTTTATTTAGCGGGCCACGACGCGACGTCGCCGACGCCGACGTTTGGATCAAAATATTATTAGTCTTATAGAACAGAAGCTCATTTAATTTTTTAAAAGGAATTCTAAAGCTACCTAGAACTATTTATTTCTAAATTACAAATCACTTACATCAACACAAACATCAAAAAACCGTTAAACAATAAACCAACACAATTATCAAAACCGTTAAACACTAAATCAACACAATTATCAAAAACCGTTAAACATCGAAACAATTCAAAACAACAATTTACACTACGCGTCCGTCGCAACCGAGCTCCCGAAAAAAAAGTGCCCGAGTTGTTTTTTTTTTTTGTGAATGGCATCTCGCAGTTCAACCTAGGAGGTTGTCGTCTGCTTAACCGGACTATCCTGTGGATGCCTTGAATTTAAGGCCTCCAGCCAGGGCAAACAAACTTACAAACTAAGCGACTACACGCTAAGGGCACCCCCTGTGGGGCTCGGACCTCGGCTTAGGGCGTCGCTGGGGGAGGGCAGCAAGGGGACAGGCTGGATCTGAGTGGTATTATTTAGGGGCTGGTTTAAAACTACTGGCACAGCATCGCGGGCTGGCTCGAGCAAGGGTCGGGGAGGGCAATTACCGGGACGTCGCGACGGACCTCGACGGCGAGGGCGGCAAGACGGCGGTTTGGATCGGGGTTTACGCTTGAGCGTACTAGTTTCCCTACGGCTCTCCTGGAGGAGAGTGATAGCGTCGTCGGGTGTTACGAGTGTGTGCCTTGGTCGGCGAATCTGACTGATACGCGAGGGGTCGTATCGGGCGGCCGATGCGATCAGGGGATTACGGTATTTTATTGCACGATCGAAGAAACGCTTGGTGAGGCGTTTCATGAACTGCAATATGGTGGGCATCCTAAGGTCTACGTGGAGACGTTCGTTACGTACGTAAAAGGGGGCACCCGTGACCCTACGTAAGTATCGGTTTTGGAGCGTCTGTATCCTATGAATGTAGCGGGGCATGGTATGTGCGAACACAACACAAGCGTACGACATGATGGGACGGATCACTGCGGTATAGAGGCGCAACTTGCACTTAAGTGACAACTTGCTCTTAGCCGCTACCATAAAATGAAGCCTACTCATAGCGAAGGCAGCTCGGTCGCGAGCTGCTTTGGTATGTGCCCCGAAGGACAGGTGTTGGTCAAGTATGACTCCTAAGTATTTGGCTTGCTTCTCCCAAGGGATAGGCTTACCGTACATAGTGATCGGACGGGGGCTGGGGGGATTGATACGCGGTTTAGAGAAAAGAACCGCCTGACTCTTATCGGGGTTGACCTCGATCCTCCACTTCCTGAACCAAGCGCCGAGGACGTTGGCTGAGGTTTGGAGCTTTTTGGCGATTACGTTCTGACAACGACCAGTATAATAAATGGCCGTGTCGTCCGCGAACAGGGCTAACTGGGCCTTCTTGCTCTTAGGGATATCGCTGGTGAACAACGTAAAAATGAGAGGGGAGATGACCGAGCCCTGAGGGACTCCGGCACGAATCGGGTGAGGGGAAGAGAGAGCTCCGCCGACGCGATAGCGGAAGGTGCGATTGGACAAAAAGTCTCGGAAGATGAGCACGAGACGGTCCAGCACTTCCAGTTGGTACAGCTTGTATATTAAGCCGTTGTGCCAGACTTTGTCGAACGCTTTCGCTATATCGAAGAACAACACGCCCGTTATCGAACCACGCTGGAAACCAGCGCTCACGTGCTCAACGATACGGTGGACCTGTTGTACGCACGAGTGTTCGGTCCTGAAGCCGAATTGCTCGTTCGGAATGAGGCTCTTGGCCTCGGCATAATCTTTGAGACGCTTATAAATAAGCCTCTCGTAGATTTTGCCGAGGACACTCAGGAGACTGATGGGACGGTAGCTCGAAGGCTCCGCCTTAGGTTTGCCAGGTTCGGCGATACCGATGACAGTGGCCTCCTTACATACCTCTGGGAAGATGTTGTTCGAAAGGGCGCCATTGAAGATGGCTGCCATTAACGCGATTAATTGAGCGGGTAAGACTTTAAACACCCTATTGGTAAATCCGTCGGAGCCAGGTGCTTTCCGTGGCTGAAGCCCTTTTATGATGTCGTGCACTTCTTCAGGTGTGATAGAAGGCAGAGGAGCATCAGGGTCTTCAACGGGAGGTAGGGCGCCGGGCGGTTCTACGTTTGACCTCGGCGTCCACCTCATCGAGGTGTCGTTGGTCTACTAGTTGTAAACTGGGAGAGCACTGAGATTCCAGGCTGTCGGCTAGGCATTCTGCCTTTTCAGAGTCATCAAAAGCGACGCTCTTATCAGGACGAATGAGAGGAGGCATCGAAGCCTCTTCGGTGATGCGCATCTTTCTCTGCAGTTGCCAGAAAGCTTGGTGAGTGGGCTCGAGTTCGCTCAGCATCTTGTCTCATAGACTGGAACGGTGCTCACTGACGCGGTTCTTTACAGCGAGCTGTAAATTACGCATGTGAGCCTTGTTCGCGTCGCAAGGAAAGTTGCTGTAGGCACGGATGGCCGCGTTCTTCTCAGTTATCAGTTCACGTACGTCAGCAGGTAGTCTCCAGTGATGATCGCTCATTGCTGGGACTTCCCGTGAACAATCCTTTAGTACGGATTGAACGTGTTCTGTAAACGAGTTGATGGCGGCCGTCGTGTCTGCGATCGAGACAATGTGTTCGGGAATGGAATCCAGGTGAGGTGACGTGGTGGATTTCAGCTTTTCGCTGACTTTCCTCCAGTCAGTAATCACTTGGGAAGGCGGGGGCTTGCTGGGGTCTGAAGGACCTGAGCGGGGAACTAAGTGCACGAGCACTGGACGGTGGTCGGAATCAAGCTCGTGTAGCGTCTCAATGAGATGTAGCTTTAAGCTGACATTCTTGAGCAGCGCTATATCGAGCACGTCAGAACGATGATCGGGATCATGCGGATAGTGCATGTGCTCCATAGGAGCGATGGGGTCGAAGTTAAGGGAGGCCCCTAGGTCGAACACGAGACGTCCTCTGGCAGAGGTCGTCGTGCTGTTCCAGGCGGGGTGTTTGGCGTTGAGGTCGCCCGCTATAATAACGGAGTCGCTCAAGCCGAAGAGGACTGTGAGGTCCTTGGTGAGTAAAATATTCTCAGCGGCCGAACCGCCGGGAGGGATGTAAGCAGAGATTATGCTGATCGGTTGATGACCGGTCATGCCGAGCCGACAGATGGATACCTCGAGGAGAGACTCTAACGGAGGGGGATCTATCGGGATGCAGTGCAGCTCCTTTTTATAAAAAATGAGTGTACCGCCCTTGTGACAGCGTGACCAATCATTGCGAACTATGCGATAGTTGGCAATTTTCGGATCACGGTGGCTAGGCTTTAGAAAGGTCTCCTGTATGAGGAGGATATCCAGTTGATGGTCGCGGAGGAATGTGGCGATCTCATCACGCTGGCCGTTAATGCCGTTGGCATTAAAGTAGCCTAGTTTTAGGGATCGGGGCTTGGTACACGTTATTAATTTGTTATTATCCATAATAAATTAATTATGATTAAGGGCGCGGATGGCTTTCTCGATGGTGGGGTACCTCTTAAAAATCTTGCCATATTCGATGGCAGATTTCTTGGAGGCCCTGATCTCGTTTGCCATTCGGTCCGCTTCCGGGGTACAGAATACCTGGAAGGCACCGAGGATGACATCGAAGTTGGTTTCCTCCTCAACGGTCACGGGGCCAGGAGGTGCGGGTGGTGCCCGAGTTGCGTGAGCGCACTGCTTATGTTCTGTCACCCCCTCCATTCGCTATGTCACCACGATCACGCGATATTCCTTCTCTTTCTGCTTAAGAATCCTTTAAGACGGCCGTTCCTGACAGCTGAACGATCACGTCAGCTTGGCTACTGGCATTGGACGCTGATCCTCGCTTCGTCCATCCTGCACAGCTATACTGTGCCGCGCCTGAGCTTCACTCGTTTGGTCCTCATTGATAGACTCGTCATCTAAAACATAACAAAGTCAAAACTTGTATGTATAAGTATTCTGAAAGCTTAAACTTTTAACTGCCCATTATAATGAAATTACTAGCAATCGCACAAAAATAGGCAGCACTTTGTAAATTGTATCACCAATGAAAGAGTTCCGGACCTCAATCATTACTGAAACAACTACAACTTCGCCTGGCAACCACTATCGGGGTTTTAGATAGTCATAATGTCGAGGCCATAAGAAACAAAATTGCCACTGGTCGGGGCAAATAGCCACTGGTCGGGGCAAATAGCCAATAGTCGGGGTAAATAGCCACTAGTCGGGGCTATACAAAACAAAATTGCTACTGGTCGGGGCCACACAAACAAAATTGCCACTAGTTGGGACTGCTTAAATTACTCAGCATTACCGAAGAACGCTTCACACGCGTCCGGGGTCTACTCGCCACGCCACTGAACAATGTGTTCGGCGGCAGTCTGCGTGTTCTTTCCGTACGAACCAGCCAATAGCTCAAGCTCGTATCGGTGATGTGGTAGCGCTTGCACAACCTTATAGGGGCCGCGCATTCCGGAGTCAAGCTTCCCAGTGCCTTGGGATCCCTTGCTAACAAACACAAAACTGCCCACAGCAAATGTACGCGGCTGTCGACGACGCTCATTCACATAAGCGTCTTGTCGCTGCTGATTTTCAGCAAGCAACTCAGATGCCCTCTGTCTCCTCAGTGTAAGGAGCGCTTATCGGTTAGTATGAGAACCGTTCAGCGCGACGTCTTGCACCAAGGATCTCAGGACCGGAGTCGTGCCTTCGACATCGGTCAGCAGCTGTAGAGGTGAGGTGAGGGTCGTAGCTTGCTTTATTATGTTCAGGGTTAGTTGTATCTTCCATAACACGTCAGACCACTGAGCACCCTTATTATTCCCTTATTATTGAGGATCGTCCGGCAGTAGCGCTCGACTTGTCCATTCTCGCGGTGCATTTCCGGCGTAATAAAATGCATGTCAAAGCCTAACTCCGCAACCCAGCCTTGAAAGGACGCACTTTCAAACATCAGTATATACCGGAATCCGTTTGACTCCGTTAGGGGGCCAAGAACGTCGGTATGAATCACTAAAAACGGCATTTCAGGCTTCGTCCACGATTCTATCGGTTGGCTAGGAGCTCGAGGTACCTTCTTGTGTGACAAGCAAACAATGCAATGACCGACATATTTTTTTTATGAAGGAACCAAAAATGACGCAATATAAGCTCCGTAGTTTTATCAATTCCAATATGATCGTGATCATCGTGAAAAACTCTTAACAAACTAAATCTATGACCTTTAGGAATGAAACAAAGAAGGCGAGAATCCTCACCAGTAGCCGCATACTTATAGTACAACAAAATCATCTTTAATTAAAAACCGCGTGGAATCTAACTGACCATCTCTTAGCTTTTGAATCAAGTTTTGAGTTTCAGAATCAGCCCTTTGAGCAATCTTCGCCCTATTTCGCCGTTTCTGTATTTGGAAAACGGTAGCGGGCTGTCGGCTCAAGTCTGCATGTTGCATGAGGCAACCCTTGCGATATTCCAACGTGAACTGGAAGTCCTGCATGTACATATATCCACCAGCGAGCCACACGTGCCAACAAGTCCCTTTTACGCTCGGTCATCTTCAAAGAATTACAATCGGTTACTATTTTAAACTTAACGCCGATTAAATAGTGCCGAAAATATTGTAACGCGCGAACAATTGCTAAAGTCTCGAGTTCGTAACTATGATAACGGGACTCTGCGCCCTGTGTGGATCTGCTGAAGTAGCCAACAACTCGCTTTCGTTTACCCTCATGCTCCTGCATTAAAATCGCACCTTAGCCGATAGCACTGGCGTCGGTATGAAGCTCAGTGGGGAGATTGGGGTCGAAAATTGCTAAAACGGGTTCTTCGGTTAGACTTTTAATAACATGGTCACGCGCTAAGTCTTGTTCCGCACCCATTTGAAAGGTTCACCTTTCCTGAGCAACTTAGCAATACAAGCGGTTTTTGAGGCATAGCCTGCTATGTATCTACGAAAACAGCCCGCTAATCTAACGAACCTCTCTTACATTGATGGTTTCGGGGACTTAACTAGAGCTTCAGTCTTACTTGGGCTCGGCCGTACCTGACCATGCCCAATAAGTCGGCCAAGGTATTCGAGCTCTGTGTCCAAAAACGTACATTTTTTGAGGTTTACTGAAAATCCAGCGCCAATTAATGTTTTTAATACTTCGCGCAAAGTTTTCAGGCCTTCGCCGACAGAATTGGACATGACAAGTACATCATCTATAAAAACTAACACTTTACCGGTATCTATAAGTTGCTTCAGAGTTTTAGAGATGACTCTTTGATAAACGATAGGGGCATTAGCGAACCCATAAGGCATCTTTAAATATTCGTAATGTCCTTCAGGCGTTACGAATGCTGTTTTACTAATAGAGTCATCATCCTTCATTGGCAACTGATGGAAACCTGTGGCCATGTCAAGACTTGTAAAATATCTTAATTGCCCAATCTATCAATGTGGTCGTCAATCAGCGGTAACGGAAATCGCTCTTTAATAGTGACAGCGTTTAAAGCCCGGTAGTCGACGCACATCCTATCAGCCCCGTCCTTTTTCTTAACAAGGATGACAGGACTCGCGTAATCGGACTGCGACTCGCGGATCACGCCTTTACTCAACAGATCATTTATTATCTCACGAACGCGGCGTTTAACATATGCGGAGAGCTTATAAGGCCGATAGTTAAGAGCCTATACAATCTCAGCTCAAATTCTAATTTGGCCCCCACTTCCCCGCGCCACCTCACTCTTTTATCGCGCTCGCACACTACTGCTCGCGGTGACGCGGGCACACGAAGTCGAAGCGATTTTGTTAGAGTAAACTACACTATTATCGGACGAGTACTAAGTACTTAATAAAATTATCAATCATAATTTAATATTAACTTGTCATTATATGAACATAAAATTGTACATCGCAAATTTAGTTTCAATGTACATATTACCTACTAACGTTAAGATGGAATCACTTACCATGCCTTAGTACAAGTATTTTACTATATTTGTCTTTAAAATCAAATACATTGCTCCTTAACCACTACCTAAGTTTGCCGCTAAGTGACTGGACAAGCAATGCAAACATCACAAAACTATACTTTATTAAGTGGATGCATCGCGGCCGCTGCGTCTTGCGTTAAGTTAGTGATGTGCTTGTGCAGATCGACTAACGTAGGCTATCGATCAATCGATAGGATTAAACCTCTTTGATAATATCAAGTTTCACCAATTTGAACAGTTCCCATTGAATAATCACATAAATTATTTCTTATCACAGCTGTCATGGAAAAATATATGAATTTAAGAGTACACTATTTGACAAAAAGTGCCACCCCAGTAATATCAAAGCGGCAAGTGCTGCACAAATACTTCCACTTTACAGGTCAGTGAGTAAACACCATAGCAGGGTTCAACAATACCTACTGTTTCAATTTCAATACGCTATGACAGCCTAAACCAACGAAACCGGATTTTTGATTGTTTTAATTTATTTAATAATATTTTTTTGAGCTACATATGGTTTATTTTTATTATAATATTTTCTGGACATGCAGTTTATTATTTGTTTTATTTTGAGGACCCCAATTTTTTTTGTACAATAATAAATGTAAGATTCGATAACTTTCCGATTTAGTCAATCACTAGCGCGTATATGTAAAATAAATTGCTTTTGCACAGCACAAAGATAGCGACCTATGATTTTGTGTGGATAAGTTGTACGGTGCATGGTATATACACGCTGTGATTGATGGTTAGGTTTATAATTGATCGAGTACGTTTTGTTTTAAGAAATGTGGATGTGTGCGCGACTGTGTACTTATTGCTTTTACTGAACTGCATGTGTAGTAGTTGCCGTGTGGCAGGGGCAAACTGGAGGCACAGGTTTCCGATACATTTTCGTCTACCGGGCATATCTCCTTGTTTCCTAAATCTATGTTATTTCCCATTGCGCCAACACTATAAACCTAAGTACTTCAATATTTTAATTTTACGTCGTCCTGTTGCGTAATGTGTGTTCTGAGCGCAAGCGACACAGCTCTCCCGTTCGAAAGCCGAAGCGAGACTGGGCGCGGGTGGCGGGCGGCAGAGAACCAACTTCAGGACGCCGATAGTTTAGGTATTTTCTTTTTACGTTGAATATAATACGAATTTCTAAAAAATAAAAAAAACATAAGACCTGCTTTATATGTAGTTCAGTTAGTATGCCAAGTTTCATGATCTAATTTTAAGTATTTTTGAATACCAGCGGTTTATCGTTCGGTTTGGAGGTAACTTTGGATTTTTTTTCTATCGAGAAAATTTTATGGAATCGTGTTTTCGTCAAACATAGGACTTAGCATTAATCCTCAACTTTACCGTATATTTATTTCAAAATTATTGCTGCAGTATTTTCGGCGTAACGGAGGATCATGCTAAGCGATCTGAGGTAGTATGGGCTCTTAATTGGAATATCGCTGCTCAGCTTGATTACCATACTACCCGTGTTAACTGTAGAGGTCGCTGTCCCAGTAGTAAAAGTATGGGGAAATTCATTTAGCAGAGCCAACAAACACTCCTTTTCATCGCCAACCAAAGGCGTTTTTATCTTAGTGAATTCTACAGTTGATACATTATGTAAATGCGAGACCCTAATCAAGCGCTGAGAGTCATTAGTTCTAATGTACGTAACCCCGCTGCGAATTAAAACATCTGTACCTATCAGAATCGGTGCTTGAATGCAATCCGAAGAAACAACATATAAATCTATATCCAAAGAAAGTTCCGGAAATTCAACAATAGTGTTTACAAATGAAGTAGATGTCTATGTCCTGACTTCCAATTCCTCGCATACGTCGGTAGGTAGGAATTTTATTAAAATTAAAATGCTTCAACACTGAATCAGGTATAAGCGAAATATCAGAACCTGAATCAACTAAGACATCAACAGGCACATTCTGTATGACTGCTGACATCACGATGTTTTGCCCGGAGGAGACTCTTAGCAAAAATTTACGTTACTTGTTTTATTTTTAATATTTGATTTCGATTCCGCACGTTCTTTAACAAAGCAAGTCTCAACAGAATGTCCAGTCTTTTTACAATAGGTACAAGTTTTAACGGATTTAGAAACCGATTTTGTTGTTTGTAAGTTGGGCTCAGTTTTCGCCTGAGAATTTACGGAAATTGCTTCGGATGTAGCAGACTTTTGCGGACAGTGAACCTGTTTATGACCTACTTCTCCACACGAAAAACAAGTCAACTGATGATACCGCGCAGGGACCTTGCGTTTACGTTTAAATCAGTGATATTAGAGAGGACGTGCGAACAGGGTTACTTGTAGTGGTAGGTGCACTTTTAGGTTTCAAATATACTGACAAAAATTCTACTAAGTAGATCTTTTGACTGTAATTTAGTTGGTTGTCGCGGCTTTAACTTGGTGATCAGAAATACCTCGAATCACTATGGCGGCTTTCTATTCGTCGGAAAGCCCTCTGACGATATTCAACCGCAACAAGGACTTTCGAGCATAGTCTACATACGTGGTGAATTTGTTCGAATTCGTACTCATGACGTCATATAGCACGGTGGCCATATCAACTTCACGAGGACACAATGACCGAAATTCAGCTTTAAAATTAGTCCACGATCGGTCATTGGTCACCCAATCGTTGAGCCACGTCTTAGCATCACCACGTAAACAGCCACCAATGCGTCCCAGGCATTCCCGATCGCCCCAGTGGCTTAATTCGCGCCCCTTATCTACTTCCGCACACCACACGTCAAAATCATGTACACTGGGATCAAAATTCGAAATATAATAATGGTTCGATCTTACTTGCATTAGGGATGAAAGTGCAACCACAATCCTGTCCGCAGCGTCAGTCTCACGCGATGACTCGAAGGCGGCGCTCCCAGTAGCTCGTGGTTCCATACTGGCAACAGGTTCTCTGGTAGCCGCCGATGCTGGCGCCGGCGTGAAGCTTCTCGTGCACGGATGCGACGTCATGGGAGTAGAGGTCTGTATCGCGTTTGGAGCCAACTGTTCCTCCAACGCGTTCAAGCGATCAAGAACTTCATTTAAAGGCCTGCGTCGAGGGCTGTCTCGACGTCAATAAGAACAATCACGGCGCCTGCGTGGACTATCGAGACTCACAGACCTATCGCGGCGACGCTTAGAGGATCTGCTACGCGTTTCACGATAATGGACTCGGCGCCTCCTATGAACATCGCGACGGCTATGCGACTCATTACGACGGTGGTCGCGAGAATTACGCCTAGATGAATTATCACGCGGTGTGCACTCGCGATCAGACATGATTTATCAACAGCTACGTTAATAAACTAATAAAGTAGACCAAACACAATATAACTAACATGTAGGCGTTAACCTAAAAACGCACAAGAACTAAAAACTGATAAAATAATTAACACCTGATGAGGAGTTTTTAGTTAGTGCTTAAACTAACCAAAACACGGCCTCAAACACAACACGTGATTGGAATCATTTTAAAACGAAACACTACACTTTATTTCAAAAATAGATGGCGAACGATCAAAGTCGCGTGTATTTTTAAACTAATCCCACTTCAGATCTTATAGAACAGAAGCTCTTTTTTTTTAAAGGAAATCTAAAACTACCTAGAACTATTTATTTCTAAATAACAAATCACTTAAATCAACACAAATATCAAAAACCGTTAAACACTAAATCAACACAATTATCAAAACCGTTAAACACTAAATCAACACAATTATCAAAAACCGTTAAACATCGAAACAAATCAAAACGACAGTTTGCAATACACGTCCGTCGCAACCGAACTCCCGAAAAAAAAGTGTATAAGTGACTAGGTAATAAAATTAAAGTTAAAGGGCCAACTAACATATTTTTTATTGTTTACTTTTCAGTGTTCTTTTTTTTTGTGTCGGGGTTCGTTAAAAGATTGCATAGATTACCTACCATTAGATTTTTTATTGATTACTTTTTAGATTTGATAGAAACGGATATATGACTATTACAGAGTTACTCAATCGCCTTTAAATCCCAATGAGCACGTATAAAAAAGCTTTGACATTTGGGTTAACCTGATATTTTTTATTCGGACATCATGGTCGGGGTTGCGGCGTGTTAGATTAAGTTAACAAGTTAGTTGTCCACCAGTTAAAAAGGTGGGGAACAAGCGGACGTTGGACAACATTCAAAATGGGCTGGTGGTGGTGATCGACGGCTACCAGCTGGGCCTCACAGTGACGGCGCTGGCGGGCTACATGCAGGACGTGCGCGAGGCCTACCCGCATCTGCACCCGGGCATGGCGCCCTACTACACCAACATGTACCGCTGGGCCTTGCGCCACCTTAGCCTGTGAGTATCAGACAACTACCCACACCTGCACCCCGGCATGGAGCGCCACTGCACCAACATGTACCGCTGGGCCGCGCCGTGCGCCACCTCAGCCTGTGATTATTAATGCTACCGGCTCAGCATACAGGGCGTAAACGTACTCTTCGAAGCCGTTAGCTAAACATTCTGAACATGAACTAAATAACATTCCGCAAAAGGTAATGCTGGGAAACGACTTTTTAGGGTTCTGTAGCCCAATGGCTAAAACGGAACCCTTATAGTATAGATTTCCTGCCCTGTCCGTCAAAATTAAATATTAAGTGGATTTCAGCATCTACAAAGTATCCACGAAAATAGAAACTAATAATTAAAAAAACCCTTTTAAAAATAAGCTTTTATAAAAATGCTTATTTTGCGCCTTTTCAACAGTCATATTAATATGTTTACTTCAGCGCAACGATCTGTCCAACCACACACCCAAATATTTGTAAGTGTCTACTATCTCTAAATTGTCCTTATCTAATTTAGGGTCTATTTGTAATCTTCTAAATCCTCTACTTAAAAGTACAAACCTTGGATTTTTCGACTGATAATATTATTGTAACCCCATTTCATCCAGAATGAGACAAAATGCATTTAACGCTGTTTGAAATTCTGTTTCACTTTCTCTTAGGTTTCTGGGAGGGGAATATAATACAGTCATCTGCATATTGACACATCGATACATTTCTAATTTTCTCAAAACGTTTAATTGTAATTAAGGTCAGTTGGGGCAAGTGTCTCTACGGGGCAAGTGCGGCGAACATCAATATCTCAAAAACCAATACAGTGTGAATCTCTTCGTGTGCCCTGGTTCATGAATGTTAGTAGAAAACTGATTGTTACTGCTCTTAGACTCAAATCTGGACACATTCCATGCAAAAAAATTGCCTTCATGATGAAGAAAATCACTATCCCAATTGTGAAGAATGTGGAGTTGTCGATGACCAAATGTGTCCAATATGAGTCCAGTAGAAATAATTTAGTAAGGTCCCTGAATTTGAACAGAACTGATGTAGGCATGTTCAAAACAATTCTATCCCAACCAAATGGCGACGATGCGAAGGGTTTGTTCAAATTCATGACCCACGCCTTGTGAAAGTACAATTGTTCACTATACGATGGGACTGACATAATTATGTACGCTATACGTAAAAGCCCCTATAAAAAAATAAGAAAAACGTTATTTTCAAAAAGGTTTTTTTATTTAATAATTTTATTTTTAAATTTTTAGTTACGTCGTAATTATTTCTGATAATGCATCATTATCTCAACCCTTTTCGTATGTATCCATGCTATTAATCGTTGAGGACTCCCTTTCGAGGAGACGATCCTGGCTGCAGGATGAGGTCAAAATAAAAATCATCTGTATCTATCAAAATTGAACGCGTATAGGTACACAGTTTTGTGTCCGTTTTATCAACCGTTGAGGAGTTCCCTCTTGAGGAGACGATCCTGGCTGTAGGATGAAGTAATGTCTGGCATAAATATGTATTGTCACCAGAACCAAAGATGTGTGCAAAATTTCAGCTCATTCGGTTGGGAGGAACTGGTTTGAAATTCACTGCGCAAGATTTGATCAATACATACTAACTAACAAACAAGCTAACAAACAAGTTGAATAAAAGTTTATAAACCAAAAAGACAAACAAAGTTAAAAAGACAAACAAGACAAAGTTTATAAATAAAAGTTTATAAACTGGTGGATGCCAAGCTTCACAGTTTGGCTCAGCGCCGCAAGTTTGCCTGTTTGTCAGTCTTCTACAGATTAAACTTCGGTGAGTGTGCCCATGAACTCCACAACCTCATCCCACCGGCCCCCTTCTACCATCGGACATCTAGACGCACTGCAGGTTAAAATCCCTACCTTGTTGATATTCCGCCAATTCGCACTTAGCGTTTCCGAACGTCTTTTATTATGCGCACAGCAAAGGAGTGGAACTTTCTGCCTGCGTCTGTGTTTCCGAACGCATGTAACCCTAATCTCTTCAAAATTAGAGTAAACAGGCTTCTTCTGGGTAAGCTCGCTCCATCGTCGACTCTGTTTCTGTCACCTCTGACCTAGACTAGAGCCAAGAGCAAACTCATCTTAAATTAAAAAAAAATGACTTTTCTAGTACTCTTACTGCCCTGCTGAAAGTTTCCACCCTGTAAGTATTTTCTCATGATATCATATCACTTTTGTGTAGCGGTTCATGGAAGTCACCTACTCTCCAAATTTCAACTATGTGGTGTCACAGTTGATTTGGAGTCTCGGAGTAAAAACAGACAGACCGACAGATGGACAGGGCGAATCTATAAGGGTTCCGTTTTAGCCATTTGGCTAGGGAACCCTGAAAATGTAGAAAATAACACAAAAAAGAAAACTGTAAGTACATTGTAAACGCAGAAAAACGATTAATTTTACAGATCTCTTCGGAACGAAGAATAATAATAATTTAAAAAGTAATGATATCCCACCAATAACATAAATGTGAAAATGGCAGCAAAGTTAAACATTTCTAAGAATAGGCGTGGTTGTTGACTTCGCCGACAAAGGAGTTGAGATCTAAATGGTGCCACGTTCTGTAGAATCCTGAAAATTTATAAGAACATGCAACCGGCTGTCTTTTGAAGATCTTTGACAGTCGTTATAAGTAGTCAGTGACCCGAAAGTTAGACAACCAGTCTTACCAAGGGGTATCGTATTACTCGGTACTAACTGGGTTGTGGGTTGTGGTCAGATAGGCAGTGACTCCATGTAAAATACTGGTATTCAGCTGCATCCAGTTCGACTGGAAGCCGACCCTAACATAGTTAGGAAAAGGCTAGGCAGATGATGCAACATTCTGAAATGAATTTAAAACACAATTTCTTGTTTTTTCTGCGACAACACGGTTTGCTATTTTAAAAAATAACTGGTTTTTGAACAGTCGAATTATTTGTACAAAGCAACTTCGGTTAACGGAAGCTCACGATTCGACTTGGCTAGTTTGAGAAGTCCCCATTCGGCCAACCGCTTATTCAACACATTGCCGAATTAGCATTCGGTATTGTATAGAATACCAAGGCAAAGTATGAAATAATTTTTATTTCTGACATTGCCCGAAAATTCTATAGAATACCGGATTACATAGATTGCCGATAACATCAACAAATCATCCATGACATCCCTTTTTTCGCCATCACCAATTTGTTTCTGTTCGATAACTTCTGGCAAGTGTTGACAACTTAGCCGATGTGGGTAGGGATTTAAACCGGGATTTAGGAGTAGTTAAAAACTGGTCTGATCGTTTCGGGGTGGCGGTAAACCCAACCAACTGTCAGGCTGTTATTGTTGGAAACCCCCATAGCGTAAGAAGGCTGAATAGTTTAACAGTACCACCGGTTACCTTTGACGGCACAGTCATCCAATTTAGCTCCGTCGTCAAGGATCTGGGCTTGCATGTTGACACTTGTCTTAACTGGCGTAAGCAGGTTGCGACTGTTAGCAAAAAAGTCACCGGAACGTTGCGGTCGCTTTATCGATTGAAAAACATTCTCCCATCACACATAAAAGCAATGCTTGTTCAGTCCTTTATCTTCAAATGATTGAATATGGTGATGTGTGTTACTATGACCTGAATGCAGATCTCCTCAATAAACTTAACCGTCTTCTACGATGTCCTTCTCACCGCTCTGGTTTTCTTAAATCTTCTTTTCTGGCTTTCTTTTTTTTGTCAGGCGGTCTTCCTTTTGAATGCGCTCCCTCTGAATATCAGGATGGTCACCAGTCGGTTCACATTTAAAGTAAAATCTCGCGAACACTTACTGTAGAAGCTGGCAGACTCGTCTCAAAATTAAATTGTTGTTAGTTTTCCTCTCTCTTTACTTTGTTTTATTTTGTTGGTTTGTATGTATGTATTTATGTATGTATCGTTATATTTTATTTATAAATGTTTTCTTGACAGTTCTTTTATGCTGCACCTACTGTTTTTTCCCTGCATCAACGTAAGGTAAACTGGCAGAAAATGCCCAAGGCATTAAGTCCGTCTTTGTACATTGTTTTTTATACTTGTGCATAAAGTTTTAATAAATAAATAAATACCCTAAGGGACTGTGGCACCGGTTTAAGTATATTTTTTTCAGTCTTCCAGCTTGGTTCGAAGGCAAGAATGATAACTATGTGACGACGCACAAGGTGTGGAAGAAGCGCTTCTTCTACATGGACTACTTCGTGCCGCAGTGGATGCGCAATATCCTGTTCTTCGTGGACGACGACTCTTGGAAGTACGAGGAGTGGGAGTGGAAGAAGTTTCAGAAGCACGCCGAACCGCAATTCGGCAAGTACTACCGCTACCCCTCCAAAAAGTTCAACGACTACAAGTCCATGATCCATGATATCACTGTTGAGAACATGGATGCAAGCGACAATTCCATAACCAAAGGGCAGTGATAGTTTACAGTTCTCTATGTCCTCATATTACAGAATCATTAGTGAAGAGATATTTTTTTTAATTTTGTTCTGCTTTATTTTGCTAACAACCGGTTACATCAATAAATTATTATAATTCTGTTAAATTGTATGTGGTTTGACTAGTATGTACCTAAGAGCCCTCCAGCTTTATCAGATAATGCATACAATCTCTATGTCCTCATATTACAGAATCATTAGTGAAGAGATATTTTTTTTAATTTTGTTCTGCTTTATTTTGCTAACAACCGGTTACATCAATAAATTATTATAATTCTGTTAAATTGTATGTGGTTTGACTAGTATGTACCTAAGAGCCCTCCAGCTTTATCAGATAATGCATACAAACTTTACATTATGAATATGTATTCTAACCTTGTACCTTAGCTTAATAGTGAATGAGAAAAAAACCTTGATTATTTGTGTTACTAGAAATAATACGCAAACAGAGCAAGTCTAAACTTTTGGAATTTAACATGCAAGATTTGATTCATTTATTAATTTAGGGTTACCAGCCAATTACATTGCAATTTTTCTTCTATAAAATTGAAACTCCTACAGAATACATGGTTCTGAAACTGCTTACATATTATCGGGTTCACATGCTCTGAATACATTATCTATCCATATTATTATACACTATACATACATATACAGGGTGGTGCCGACAATACGACATTAAATGAAAACAGGAGTACTACATAGTTCATAGACATATTTTTAAACTATCAAACAAATCAATGTAATAAAATTGTAACAGGCCGATGTCTGCACATTGAAGATATTGAAAAAAATATATGTATATATATGAGGGATCTTTATAAGAGCAACAGAAGCCAAAACAAGTTTTAGAATATTTGTCTGTGTATGTGTCTGTCTTTCTGTCTGTATGCTTGTACACGCATCACGCAAAGACTACTGCATGGATTTGAACGCAGTTTTCATCACTCTACTGCTAGATGCCTAACTAAATATAGGCTACATTTTACCACAGAAATGATCTTTTATTTTTTATACTAAGTAAGAAATCGCAGGTAAAGGCTAGTATCGAAATAAAAAAAACACTGTTCCGGGGCCCGATGGAGTGTCAGGCCGCGTTCTGGTCCTCGCCCTGGGACCAGGGTCAGTTCCCCACCAGGTGGAGGAAGGCTGGTTGACTGGTCCTGCTCTAGAAGGCAAGGTGCCCGGCGGACTCGTCGTTCGTTTATCGGCCCATAGTGCTGTTGGAGGAGGTGGGCAAGATGCTCGAGCGAATAATCGCAGACCGCCTCGTCAGCCACTTGTGTACAGAGGGGCCGAACCTGGACGACAGTCAGTTTGGGTTCCGGCATGGGCGCTCTACCATCGACGCCATAATGAGAGTGAGAGTCCTGGCGGAGGAAGCGGTGTCCCGGGGCGGAGTGATGCTGGCGATGTCCTTGGACATCTCCAACGCTTTCAACACCCTGCCCTGGAGCTGCATTTGGGAGGCACTGTTCTACCACAGGGTGCCCCCGTACCTCCGCCGCATCTTTGGGGCATATTTAGCCGAAAGGTGTGTCACCTATCGGGGACGCGACCGTGGGGGCCGGTGCGACATGCCGTGCGGTGTTCCACAGGGCTCCGTTGTGGGCCCACCCCTGTGGAACCATCGGGTACGACTGGGTTAGGTTAGGTTTTTTTTTTTTTATTTTGGC
Organism: Standfussiana lucernea; assembly: GCA_964057025.1. NCBI lineage: Eukaryota > Metazoa > Arthropoda > Insecta > Lepidoptera > Noctuidae > Standfussiana > Standfussiana lucernea. The sequence goes on from OZ059809.1 coordinate 12,707,848, forward strand.
AGGAGTGGGAAATCCCCACGGACACCTCGACTACCTCACAGGCTGTGCGAGGTAGTGCCGGACTTGAACCGGCTAAAACCACACTCCTGCTCTGCCAGTGTCCCCCTGAATTAGACAAGGACCTTATTTATTCATGAGAAATTTTGTTTCACGTGTTTGTATATTTTATTTTATTACTAAACATATGACAAAATTGTTGCTCTGTTTAAAATGGTTAGGTTAGGTTAGGTTAGTTTTCCCGCGGTGGGCACTCACCCGCCTGGACCGGGAAGCGGCCAAGGAGGCCGCCTTACTCCAGGACTGGCTGTCGCCTCCCCCTGTCGAGGAGGTCCCGGACGTGGACGCCGCAGCGGTCCGGCTGCGGGGGTCCTTGACCGAGGTGTGCAACTCCAGCATGCCTCGGTCTCGCCGTCCGCCTCCCCGTCGCGCCGTGTACTGGTGGACGGAAGAGCTGGCGGGGCTCCGGGCCACCTGCGTGGCGGCCAGAAGGGCCTACGCGCGGAACCGACGGCGCAGCGCCCAAAACCGAGTTCGGGCAGAGGAGGACCGCCTGTACGCCTCTTACCGAGAGGCTACGGTGGCCCTTAAGTCTGCGATGGGCGCTGCGCAAGACTCGGCGAGGGCCGAGATGCTGGAGGGTCTCGACAGAGATCCCTATGGGAGGCCATATAAGGCGGCGTGGAACCAGCTCCGCCCCTATGGTCCCCCACTGTCTGAGACCCTCGAGCCAGCGTTGCTGGATGGGGTGGTCCGGTCCCTGTTTCCGCGCAGGACCGAGTTCACCCCTCCAGCGATGGATCCCCCGCAAGGGGCGGCTCCGCCAGAGGCAGAGGTGCCCCTGGTCACGGCGGCGGAATTCTACGCGGGGGTTCTGAGCCTCCGCGCGAAGAAGACCGCCCCCGGACCGGACGGCGTCCCCGCACGGGTGGTGGCGATCGCCGCCACCCAAATGGAGGACAGGTTTCGGGACCTCTTCAGCGCGTGTTTTACGGCTGGGAGGTTCCCGAAACTGTGGAAGGAGGGGCAGCTGTGCCTCCTCCGAAAGGAGGGTCGCCCGGTGGACTCCCCCTCGGCATACCGGCCCATCGTTCTGCTCGATGAGGTCGGTAAACTGTTCGAGGGGATCGTCGCCGGGAGGTTGGAGAGCCACCTGCGGGGGGTAGGGCCGGATCTGTCGGACGCCCAATTCGGTTTCCGTCGTGGGCGTTCGACGATCGACGCGCTGGCCCTACTCAAGGGCCAGGTGAAGGAGGCGGTGGAGGCGGGGGACGGAGTGCTGGCGGTGTCATTCGACATTGCCAACGCCTTCAACTCCGTCCCCCACTCGACGATATTGGAGGCGCTCCGGTATCACGGAGTGCCCCAATACCTGCGGGACCTCCTGGCCGACTACTTGGAGGGCCGAGAGGTCCTCCTCGTGGACAAATCGGCCACGGTGAGGCGGTACGGCGCAGAGTCCGGTGTTCCACAGGGGTCGGTGCTAGGCCCCCCCTTGTGGAACATCGGGTTCAACTGGCTGCTGCGGGGTGCCCTCCTCCCGGGCACGAGTGTCATCTGCTACGCGGATGACACTCTGCTCACTGCCCGGGGGAGGAACTTTGCCGACGCGGCCATTCTGGCCTCGGCTGGCGGGTCCTTGGTGGCAGAAAGGATCCGCCGCCTGGGATTGAGGGTGGCGCTGCACAAAACGGAGGCCGTGTTCTTTCGCGGTCCCCGGCAGCGCTGCCCTGCCGACGCCCACATCGTCGTGGAGGGCGTCCGCATAGGGGTCCGGCCCCAGATGAAATATCTGGGACTGGTGCTGGACGACAGGTGGCGCTTCGGCCCGCATTTCAGCGGGCTGTCGACGCGCCTGTTGAAAGCCGCGGACGCCCTCTCATGGCTTCTCCCAAACCTGGGGGGGCCTAAAGCAAAGTGCCGGCGCCTCTATGCCGGCATTTTGCGGAGCATGGCCCTTTACGGGGCTCCCATCTGGGCGGACTCCCTCCATAGGAGGGAGAACGCTACCGCCATCCGCAGGCCCCAGCGGGCTATTGCACAGCGGGTGGCGAGGGCCTACCGCTCAGTGGGCTTTTCGGCGGCGTGCGCTCTGGCCGGCACCCCTCCTTGGGAGCTCGAGGCGTGGGTGCTCGCCAGAGTGTACGAGTGGACGGCGCGCCGAAAGGCGCTCGGGGAGCGCCCCACGGGCGAAGAGCGGGAGGCGGTGCGGCGAGAGGCGAAGGACGCCATCGTCCTCCATTGGACGGAGGACCTCGCCAGCGCCGCCTTTGGCCGCCGGACGTTGGACGCGCTCGGTCCGGTCCTGAAGGGCTGGCTCGAGCGGTCCCACGGTTTCCTCTCTTTCCGTCTGGTGCAGGTGTTATCCGGACATGGTTGTTTCGGATCGCACCTGCACCGGATCGGGAGGGAGGAGACCCCGGCGTGCCACGACTGCGGCGCGGCGGAGGACACGGCGCAGCACACCCTCGAGGTGTGCCCGGCGTGGTCCGAGCTGCGCCGCGGTCTGACCGCGGTGGTCGGACCGGACCTCTCGCTTCCCGGCGTGGTCGACGCCATGCTGGGGAGTGAAGAGGCCTGGTCTGCCGTAGCCTCCTTTTGCGAGGACGTGATGTCGCAAAAGGAGGAGGCGGAGCGCGCGCGGGAGGACGACCCTCTCGCTGCGCCGCTCCGCAGACGAAGAAGGGGGAGAAGGCGTCGTGCCCTCCCTCCTCATGGTGACGGGCGGGCGACAGGCGCGGGGGTGCCTTCGCCCGCATTGCACCCGTCACCTTCGTCGGTCATTCCCGACCCCCCACACCCGTGAGGGTGTGAGGGGGTCTGCCTGGCAATCGTCGGCGGAGGACTGGAAGTAAAGGCTATGCCGGTTTCCCAGTCCCCCGCCACTCTGACGAAGCGGGAATGCGCTGGGTCGTTTTAGTGGGTATACCGGGTCCGCCCGGGGAGTCCCACATACCCCTCCCGTCCCCCGACGGGTGGGTATGCGTAATGCATTTTTTCCCAGCGTAAAAAAAAAAAAAAAAAAAAAAAAAAAGGTTAGGTTAGGTTTTTTTTTTTTTTTTTTTTTTTTTTTTTTTTTTTGTTTTGGCAGGAGTGGGAAATCCCCACGGACACCTCGACTACCCCACAGGCTGTGAGATAGTCGAGGTAGTGCCGGACTCGAACCGGCTAAAACCACACTCCTGCTCTGCCAGTGTCCCCCTGAATTAGACAGGGCCCTTATATTAGCTTGACATTTTGGTTTACCATTTTTGTTGCTTTGAATAATACGTTTATTTTGATGAATTTAGTCTAATTTACTTTATGATTCTGTTAAATTAAAATTTTTTACACATTTATATATTTATTACACTATTTAAAAACACTACTGTTCCATGCTTTAATCTATATATCTTTTCGTGCTGAAATATTCATATAAGATAAAGCATGGTTTTTAGATATCTTTATTTCTTTTTATTACTTTATTTACGATCTCAATACAAAATTCTAAAAATATTTTTCGTTTTATGTTGTCCCCGATAATTTTGTTAATGCTGTTTGTGTTAATAGCTGTTTCCATTTTCTGTTCGGTATTGTGGCGCTCCACGCAAAAGATCGGGCATTCCATCAGAATGTGGGCGACCGACTCCACGGCATCCGGTTCGCAGATGCACGATGGGTTCCCCTTACACTTGAAACGGTGCAGGTATTCGGAGAACCCACCGTGCCCCGTCAGAATCTGTGTGATGATACCGGTTGGTTGAACCTTTTTTACAATCTTAAAGGCGTCGATCGCGTCCGGGAAGAATATTTTGGTAACTGAGGCTGTTTCGCCGGTTTTGTACCTCCGGTTCCATTCGTCGAGCGACCCCACACGGATCTGCCGCTTGACGAATGAAACCGGGCAGCGGTCATAGTCCGGCCTCTTTCTGGACCGGAGTGCAGCTTCTTTTGCGAGGTGGTCCGCGCGCTCGTTGCCCTCTAGCCCGGCATGCGCCTTTACCCAGAACAAGGACACATCTTTGCTCTGGGATAAAGCCGCGGCCACGTTTGCTCTCGCCTCCACGGCCAGGGCGTGGAGGGAACCTTGGTTTGTGACTGCTTGCAGTGCGGCCTTTGAGTCACTGTAGATGCCGAAGGTTCCCTCATTGCGCTTGAGGATTTCGCGCGTGGCTACGCATATGGCCAGAAGTTCCGCCTGGTAGACCGTGCAGTACGACGGCAAGCTGAGTTTGACGGACTTGAACTCGGCGGCACCGTCCCAAAGTGACAGTGCTGCTCCGACCTTGCCCGCAATCTTGCTGCCGTCAGTGAACACCCTGACTGCTTGGAAGTTGTGGGTGTCCACACGCGTCTGGTCCTCCAGGCACACGAACTCCATGGCCGTATGTTTCGCCGGGTGCGGAGTCTCTGCAAATGCCACCACCCGCTCCACCTCCCTGCCCGCTAGTGCTGGCTGTGGCACCCCTCTCTTTGCCTCATACAGGGCGGCTGCTTCCTGAATTCGGAGGTCGAGTGGGAGTATCCCAGCCAGCAATAGGGACGCGTTCAGCGAAACAGTGCGGTAGGATTTGCAGAGCTTTTGCGCGAATCCTCGTTGGACCGTGTTAAGGCTTTTCTGCACCCCGATCTTTTTGGTTGCCGGCGCCCAGGCGCTAGCCGCGTACATTATAACCGGCTCCACTGCTGCCGTATAAATGGTGTGGATGATCTCCGGGTGAAGGCCCCAGCTCACTTTGGCCGCACGTGCCAGCTGTTTGTAAATGTTCACAGCTTTTCTGCAAACGTTTGCGACGTGGGTGTTGAAAGTGAGCTGGTGGTCGACGGTGAGCCCCAGTATTTTGATTTCCTTAGACATGCCAATGCCTACCCCGCCCATGCTCAGGAGTGGAACATCGTACTTAAGCTTCTTGGTGATTACCATTGCACAAGTTTTTTGCGGTGCAAACTTCAGCTTGTTTCGGATGCCCCACACCCGAACATACTCGAGGGCGGCATTGGCCTGCCTCTGGACTTCCAACGCTGTGTCACCGTCGAAGATCATCACAACATCATCGGCGAACGCCTGGCAGTGGTCGCCCCGTTCCTCCAGTCCCTTCAGCAGGGGGTCCAGGATTAAGTTCCATAGGATCGGACCGCCAATGGACCCTTGCACACACCCCTTGTTGGTATCTCGTCGACACTCGGCGCCCGCGTATCTCACTCGGACACTCCTACCAGTCAAGTAGCTGTCTAGCAACCTTCTGATGTTCACCGGGCACTTTTCCTCAGCCAGTCTGGTCCTGATGGCCGGCCACCATGCGCTATCGAAGGCTCCCTCTATATCCAACGATACAACAGTGATCAGCTTCTTTTCGCTCAGCTTTCCTTTGATATGTTGTATCATGGTGTAGAGGGAGTCCTCGGTGCTTTTCTGTGGCATGAAGCCAAACTGGCGAGTACTGAGCCGCGGGATTAGGTGCCACTTCAACCTTGCTACTAACAGTTTTTCAAGCGTTTTGCCTAGGACTGGTAGGAGGCCGATCGGCCTGTACGATTTTGGGGTGGTGTAGGAATCTTTGCCGGGTTTTCGGAGGACTACCACCGTAGCTTCTTTCCAGGCCCCAGGGAAGTGTCCGTGCTCCAAGCATTTGTTGGCCAGTGCAAGGAACGTCCCTGGGTCCCGGGAAACAGCCTGGGCGCAGATATCGGCTGTGAGACCATCCGCCCCGGGTGCCTTCTTCGGGTTGAAACTTTCCACCGCGGTTTTCAGCTCCTGAAGTGTAAACGGTGGGTCATGTTGTTCATCATGCGTCCACTCGTTTACACGACTGGCCGCTTCACGTGTCCGACGGTGGTCAGCGGTTTCTCCCTCTTCTAGGTCTTCCGGGTAGAAGGTCTCGGCCAGCAGCAAAGCCGATTCCTGCGCGGTCAGTGGCACTCCATCCTTCACCAACGGCAAGTCCTCCTGTCTTTTGGCGGTCCGTCCTATGACCCTGTAAATTCCTTCCCACATTCCTTCCCTATCCTGCTTTTGGCAGAAGCCCTTCCAACCCTCCGTCTGCGCCTTTTTGGCTAGGGACTCGTAACTCAGTTTTGCTTGCAGGTACTCATCGACGACTTTTTGTCTGCGGACTGGTGCAGCGCATCGGATGCGGCGTCTCCTGGTGTTCACCTCCGACATCTTGGCGGCGAGCTCTTTGGACCACCACGGTATGGTAAGAGTATCGTTATTTTTAATTTTATTTAATTCTTCTTCACACGTCTGTTTAATACTATCTATATATTTATTTACTTTGTCTTCTAACTCTGTTTTACTATTGATTTTACTAATTTCGTTTGAATTTAACATCGCTCCAGCTTTTAATTGGGCCAATTTCGCATGAAATTGGCTCCAATTTGCCTTTTTAGTGTTATAAATTCTTGTGGTTCTATTCACATTTGTTCCTTTTGATTTTTGTAAGTTAATTTTGAATACGATACCGTTGTGGTCCGAGCTCGTCATGCCTTCCTCGACCCGCCAGTCCTCCACCAAGTCCAGCAGGTCCGTTGAACAGGCTGTTACGTCAACGAAGCTGCTGTACAGGGTGTTACCTCTGACGGTGTCGAAGGTCGGTGTGTTGCCGACGTTGAGTACCTGCAGGCTCATTTCTTCCAGGATTCCCGACAATTCCTCTCCCTTGCTGTCTGTTACCAGGCTGCCCCACCAGGTGCTCTTGGCGTTGGCGTCGCCGCCAATTATTATCCTCGTGGGGCCTATTTCCTCGCGAATCCGCAGGAGTTGCTCCAGGTATGGCTGTATGGGCTGGTCTGGTTCAAAGTAGAAGGAGACTACTGCGATCTCCCAGGCGCTGGTTCGGATCCTCACCACCACGATGTTATTGGTGGTGAGTTTCGGACACTGTGTGACGTCGAGGTCGTGATCAAAGACGACTATTGCCGCCTTGACAGTTCCACTTCCTTGATCAGCGCACTGGTAGACTCTCGCTCCCCGGTAGTCTCGCATCCTTTTAACCCCACCCACATACGGTTCCTGGAGCAGCGCGAACGCAACCCTCCGCTCACTAGCCACAATCATGAGCTCTTGGGTTGCTAAATTCTTCCTCTGCAGATTCGCTTGGATTACCTGGTAGTCATTCCGAGCGGTCGGGCGTGTTCGGGAATCCCAGGATGAGTCACTTCCTGTAGCCGCTGGTTGGACCTTAGCAATACGCCACCGACAGCCGCGCCAGTGCGTCCCACTTGACGCGAACTGGACACTCGCTGTCGAAGGCGTTGTGCTCGGTCTTTCCCAGTTTTGCGCAGGCGCAGTTACGGCACTTGGGTGGCTCCGCAGCTAGCCGTGAGGGGCAGTCCACCCTCATGTGGGGGTCTCCACAGTGTGTGCAGAGGTCGGCGGGTTCCGTGCACAGTTTACGGCTGTGACCGAAGCGCAAGCAGCGAGTGCACTGAATCAGTGGTGACTGGTCCAGCACACGCACCCGCTGCAAGTCGATGTGCACTCGACCCGCATACGTAAGCCTCTGCCACACAGAAGGGGACACCTGCAGGATGACATGGCACATGTGGGGGTTCCTCGTCTTGCGACGGTACTTCACCCCCATCCTCAGATCATCCGCTGGCACGTCCCCAATCAGGTGGGTGTTCTGACGCTTAAGCGCCTCGGTGACCTCCACATCGGAGTGACAGGAGAGGACGTCCTTCAAGATGATGAGGGGATCCTTGTTCTTCACCTCCTCCACCACGAGGTTTCCGGCCTTTTTAATCCTCTCCGTCACCCGAGTCAGCTCCTCCCTGGTCCTGAAGCCGACCACCACCTTCTGGTCCCTCGCTTTCCGCAGCCTCTCTACCCTGGTACCCTCGTTTCTGGCGTCCACCGCCGTCCTTAGCTTCTCAATAACCTCTTCCCCGCTGTCCGTGCCACTAACGGATGACACGACCATCGAGTGAAGAGGCTCTTGGAATTGCTGCTTTGGGACGGCGGCCATCTCCGCGAAAGAAGGACCCTGGCCTGCGACGTAGCGAGGTGCCTGCTGTAAGTGCTCCGACAGAGCCCGTGTGTGCTGCTGGCAGTCCTCCAGCGCCTTTTTGTGCTGCTGGAGGTTCTCCATGAGCTGCTTCATGAGCTCTGTCGGCGCGCCCGAGGCCGGTGTCAGGTCCTGGGGGACCCTCTCAGGTTCGGCTGCCTCTCCGGGTCTTTTGGCTTTTTCATTTTCTCCCTCCTTAACAAGCTGGTAGAGCCTTTCTACTGCTTTTGTCAGCGCGTCCTTTATCTCCTTTTTTAGGTTCCGCGAGCTGTCCAGCTGTATTTTGGCGCTGGAGAGACACGCCTTGGCCTCCGTGGTTCTATTTAGGTACTTCACGGGCGGCACTTCTCGGGGCGAGCTCTCCAAGGCTCTCTCGGGCTGCTTTTGCGCAGCAGACTTTGCCTGCTGCGCAGATGTATTTTTGGATTTGAGTTTGGGCGGAGTGGGCACGAGTGTCTTCTTGGGGGGAGTGGTAGCGGGTGACAGGTTTGAAGGTGTTGTTGATTTAACGGGTAGCCCCGATTTGTGCTTCTCCGCTTCCCACTCGCCAATACTGCGCCGCACAGAGGGGCCCGCCTGTACTGGGCATGCCCCCTCCACGTCCAAACTCTCCTCCGCAGCCTTGGCTTTGTTAATGGGAGTTCTTATACCGAACATACTTAGTAATTAATTGGTCAAACTAATTTGTCAGGGGACACTATGCTATTCAAAAATACTGAATCCCTGTAAAGGGGGGATCCAGTCTATATTAAAAGTAAAAGTAAAGTAAAAATAAAAATTTGTCCTAATTAAGACTAAAGCCTAGTCAAAGAGTCAGTTTTGTAGGCTGTCACAGTTGCACTGCAAATGGCCTGTCAGATGAGATCTAAGAGATGGTGGGTTTAACGCCGCG